>JAOTQJ010182336.1:0-73390 GCA_025642045.1 Solanum sejunctum | reverse complement strand
AGTTAAGTTTTGTGTGTTATTGTATTGTCTATATACATTAAGTCATCGCTTGAGGACAAACAATAATTTTAATTTGAGGATGTTGATGTGCCGTAAAAATACAACACTTTGGATACATAAAACATAGGATTTTGTATGTTCTCAATGTTATATTTATGGGTTTTATGTGTTTTTGTATTTAAATTTGTAGGAAGACAAGTTGGATATTATCTCGGGCAAAATTGCAGAAGATTGCCAGTTTTTGGTGATTTACGAGAACCTCTGTAGATCGTCGAGCATTCTACAAGTCGTAGAAGTAGTTGTGACGAATTCTAGTGAAGGATGATTTCTCAAGATCAACTCAACGATACATGCATATGAGTTGTAGAGCATTCTATGAGTCATATTGATGGGTTTCATGAAAAACTTTAGTCAGGGACAATTTGATGAAGTTGAAGCCTATGAACGCGCAGCATGAGTCATGGATCAATTTACGAGTTGAAAAGTGAAGCCATAGATGAAACAACCCCAAAAGAGTGCCCAAAATGTGCCTCAGAATGCTTAAAGCTTTAAATTCCATATATCTCAAAATCTGTGCTCTATATTAAAAATTTGGCTTCATATTCTTCTTCATAGGGTAAAAATTAAGGGGAAAACATTTTAACTCCAATTTAAAAGCAAACATTTAGCAATTTCTATTTTTATTAATTTTCTTAGCTAAAGTTGATTCACGATAGCATCGCGATGCGTAACTATCACGGAAATGTGTTAATTTGTCCTTCACGATAGGTTAGAGTCATAGACTAGGTACGGAACTGTGTATTTTGTTTCTAGTAATTTCTATCTTGGTCTAAGGCTTTTGGGTCTTGGGACCAAGTGTCCCTAAACATGTTTTTAGCTATACTTAGCCTTATTTCATTCTCATATCATCCTAAACATTCCCTAATACTCATTCAAACACTTAGTCATATTTTCACTCTCCAAACTCAAGTCCAAAACCCTTATCCCAAGCTAAGGTTCTCCTTCAAGGTTCCTCTTCTAGCTTCAAGTCTCCATCTACAATCTTTACCAAGATCATCTCTAAGCTAAAGTATGTGGGTTTCTTAAGTTCCTTTCACTCATGATACCCAAGGCTCCTTTTACTCAAATTGCATAATTTAAAGTTGATTTATAAATGGGTCTTGATTATTATAAAATTCACACCACTATGTTAAAGCTATGCAAAATTGTGTCTGTTTTGCCATGTTTTGAGCTATAAATCTTTGACCTATTGAAAGATTTGAGAAAGGGGTTTGATGAATGTTGCAAGGTGTTGATTGATGGTTTTACAATGGGTTTTCTAGCATGATTTTATCTCTATATTTCATGGTTTTATACTAGCATTACACACCCTCTAAGTATTTGATAAAATATCCGGATATATTTTCTTGAGAAGTTGTAGGTCTAAAGCATAAAATATTATATGAATGACTATATCATAGTGAAATGAGCCTATGTGAATAACATACTCTTTATAAAGTGTTGTATTAGATGATACACGATTCGAGGGGGATAAGAGCCCGAGTAACCATGTTGGGGGTTTGTACTAATCAACCATGTGAGTCATTTGTACTTCACCACTGTGTTAATAAGGTGTGATTATCATCAACAATGTGAGGGATTTATACCACACAACCACCAAAGGGGTTTGTACCTTGAATAGCTAGTTTGGTCTCTTCTACACATATGATATCCTATATAAGCATGAGTTACTGAAGCACGTTTTACTTAAGCATTGACTATGCATGCCATATTGTTATGTTATGCCTATTGATCAATACTATGCATTTTGATTATGATGTCTATCTATTGTTGCATTGTATCCTACATACTTAGTACATTCAAATGTACTAACACATACGTTTGCCTACATGATATCACCATGTAGGAATTAGAGCCCAAGTTGATCCTCCTCTTCCACATGACGAGTTCAGTACTATTCAAGTAGTTGGTGCTGTCCTCGACTTTGGGGACCCTAGTCTATGCTATCTCTTATTATGTATTTGGACACTTTTCCTTAAGTTCTATTTGACTATGAGGGTGAGCCCGATTGCTTTGTCTTGGCCCTCGCTCTTATCTACATGGTAGAGGTGTTTATTGGACATGTTATGTATTTATGAAATGAGCTTGACTCTTGTCCCTTGATCGTTATCTTATGCAAGCTTTTCCCTTAGACCCATGTCCCCTGTTCTTACTCTATTATGTTTTTATATGCTTCTGCTATCAATGATGTGTAATGACACGTTAAGAGGCTTATTTAGGGTTCCTTTGAGTTCTTTATTTGTCGTGTCATGTATAGGCCCTAGGCTTGGATCGTAACAAACTTGGTATCAGAGTACTAGGTTGATAAATCCTCAGAGTCCGACACATCGCGTCGATTATAGTTCTATTCATGGTTGTCAAGCATACCATGACTATGAGTAGGAGGCTATGAGACATTTTAAGAAGTGTTTCCCTTTTCATGTCCTGCATCATGCTATAGAGTTGTAGTGAATTTTTTCCCCTAACAATTATTCTTTTCTATGCAAGATCATGCCAAATACTCGAGGATGAAGGACCCAAACTCCCAAGGAGCAACCTACCAATGGTGAGCTCTGAGATGCTCTAACTATGGTTGCCCAAGTTGTGGCCAACCAAGTCAATCAAGGGCCTCAAGCACCTTATGCTACTACCCTAGAGGCTAAGGTAAGAGACTTTATGAGCATTACTCCTCCGGTTTTCTATGGGTCAAAGGTGGATGAAGATCTGTAAGAGTTCATTGATGAGGTCTACAAAATCTTGAATATCATAGTTGTTGGGCTGAATGAAAAGGTGGAGTTGGCAATATGTTATGATTAATGGAAGGGTGAAAACGAAATTGCTAATGTGCTGCTTTGGGAGGAGTTCAAATTGGCTTTCCTTAATCAATTTTTCCCTCTTAATCTTAGGGAAAAAAGTTGGTAGAGATTATGAACTTGTGTGGCCCTCAAGTTTAATCAACTTTCATAGTATGCTCCTTATTTGGTTGTCGATCCTAGATCTAGGATGAATAAGATCGTGATAGGGGTCTCCGACTTAGCAAGTGAAGAATGTTGGTCCACATGCTAATTAGTGACATGGAGTTGTCTTGGTTTATGACTTACGCTGAGCAAATGGAGGAGAAGAAGTTGAGGAGGAGAAGGGGGCATGAGGCAAGGACCTTCTCATGCTACTAATTGGGGGTTTTCCAATGACTTCCCTAGGCCTTAAGGTGTTGGTGGGGTGGCTCCTATTGATGTGTTCCTTAAATGTGGAAACAACCATGGAGGCCCATGTTTGAAGGGTTTTAATACTTTCTATAAATGTGGGGATTTTGGTTATAAGATGATAGATTATCCAAGAAACCATGGCAAGGTCTGAGGTGCTAATACTGTCCCATTGGGGAGAGGTGGTTCTCAAGGTAGTACACCAAGGCACAATATATTTTATGCTCTATATGGGAGGCAAGGGGTTGTTAAGATTCCCAATGTAATCACCAGTATGTTGAAAATCTTTGACTTTGATGTATCTGCTTTAATTGATCTGAGTGCCACTTTTTGCTTTGCTACCCCTTTTATTGCTAAAAAGTTTCATGTTGACCTCGAGTTCTTTTATGAGTCATATGAAGCATCTACTCCTATTTGTGCCACAATTTTTGCAAGGAAAGTTTATAGGAGTTATCCTACTTTCATTTTGCATAAGTTATTGCGTTGTGATCGTATTGAATTATACATGGTAGATTTTGATGTCTTTCTTGGAATGGATGTGTTGCATACCTACTATGTTTCTATTGATTATAGGACCTGTAGGGTCAAGTTTCAATTTCCTAATGAAGCCGTCCTTGAATAAGAAAGTTAAGATATGGTGGTCAAGGGTAGATTCATTTCAAGCATTAAAGCCCATAAGTTGATTATTAGGGGGTGTTTGTATTATCTTCTTAGGGTTAAAGATGTTGAGTCCAAAGTCCCCTTCATTAAGTCAGCTCCCATTGTAAATGAGTTTCTTGATGTCTTCCCAAATGACCTTCCTTGTGTCCCCCCGAAAGGGGGATAGGTTTTGTCATAGATCTCCTTCTAAATACTCAACCTTTCTCCATTCCTCCTTACCATAAGGCCTCAGTGGAGTTGAATGAGTTAAAGGAACAATTGAAAGATTTTTTCAAAAAGGGATTTGTTACACCTAGTCAATTACTTTGGGGTGCCCTGGTATTATTTATAAAGAAGAAGGATGGGTTGCTTAGAATGTGCATTGACTACTGACAACTCAATAGGATCACTACCAAGTATAGGTATCCTCTTCCAAGGATTGATGATTTGTTTGACCAATTGCAAGGGGTTAGCTTCTTCTCTAAGATTGATCTTCACTCTAGGTATCATCAAGTGAGGGTGAGTGAGTGTAATATTCCCAACATGGACTTTCAGACTAGATATGGTCATTATGAGTTTGTTGTGATGTCTTTTTGGTTGACCAATGCACCGACCATCTTCATGGACCTAATGAATAGGGTCTTCAAAACTTACCTTGATTCCTTCGTTGTGGTGTTCATTGATGATTTTTTTATCTTGTCATATAGTAGGGAGGAGAATATGGGGCATTTGAGGGTTGTGTTGTAAGGATTGAGGAAGGATAAATTGTATTCCAAACATGATATGTGTGAATTTTGGTTGAAGGAGGTTGCATTCTTAGGTCATGTGGTATTGGGGAATAGAATAAGAGTGGACTATAAGAAAACTAATGTGATTAGAAATTGGCCTAGACCATTGACCCCGTCAGATATTAGGAGCTTCTTAGGCCTAGTGGGTTATTAGAGAAGGTTAGTGAATGGTTTCTCCTCCATTGATTCTCCTATGAAAAAATTGACAAAAAAAAAAGATTAAATTTGTGTGGACCAAGGAGTGTGAGAGGAGCTTCCAAACATTGAAAAACAAGCTTGTGTCCACTCCTATATTGTTACTACCGGATATGCTTGAGGGTTTTATTGTGTATTATGATGTATCTAGAGTTGGTTTGGCTTATCTGTTAATACAAAATGGTAAACTCATAGCTTATGCTTCTAGACAACTAAAGGTATATTAAAGTAACTACCCTACCCATGATCTAGAGTTGGCCGCCGTGGTGTTTGCATTAAAGATTTAGCATCACTACTTATATGGTCTGCATATGGATGTGTTCACCTGATCATAAGAGCCTCCAATGTGTCTTCACTCAAAAAGATCTCAACTTGAGGCAAAAGAGATGGTTAGGACTTCTTAAAGACTATGACATGAGTGTGCATTATCATCTGAGTAAGGCAAATATGGTGGCGGATGCCTTGAGTAGGGTGTCTGTGGCTACTTTAGCCCACGTTGATGGTGGTATGGAGATGGCTAGGGAGGTGTATCAATTGGCTAGATTAGGGGTTAGATTGGAGGAGGTTGGTGATGATGGTGTTGTGGTTGTTGATGGGTCTAGGTTTTCTTTGGTTGATAAGGTGATGGCAAAACAAAATATTGAGTCCTCCTTGCTTGAATTGAAGGCATTGGTGAAAGAGGACAAAGTAGAGGTTTTCTCCCAATTTTTGAGATGGTGACCTTAGGTATCAAGGCAGGTTATGTATGCCTTGTGTTGATGGTTTGAGGGAGAAATTCTTGATGAGGCCTATAATTCTTCTTATTCTAAATGTGATATTGCATTCTTATTAGGACTGATTTGTTTATGAACACTCTCATCTTGTATGTCTCTTTTACATTATGGGACGAATGTTTCCAAGGGGGATATATTGAAACGACCCCCCAAAAGTGCCCAAAAATCTCGGAATGCTTGAAATTTTAAATTCCATATGTCTCAAATCCGTATGTGATATCGAAAATTTGACTTCATATTCTTATTTTGGTGTTCAAAATTAAGGGGAGGAGGGTCTAACCCCGATTTAAGAGCAAACGATTAGCAATTTCAATTTTCATAATTTTGTTGTCTAGAATTGATCTGCGACCGCACCATGACATGCAGTTGTCACAGACATGTGTTTATTTTTCCATCGCAATAGGTATGCATCATGTACTAGATGCGTACCTATGTATTTTGTTGCCAGTGATTTCTATCTTAGCCCAAGGCTTTTGGGTCTTGGGCCACGTGTCCCCAAATGTGCTTTTACCTATACTTAGCCTTATTTCACACTCATATCATCTTAAAAATTCTCCAATACTCATTCAAGCACTTAGTCATATTTTTCACTCCCCAAACTCAAGTCCCAAACCCTCATCCCAATCTACAGTTATCCTTCAATATGCTTCTTCAAGCTTCAAATCTCCATCTCCAATCTTCACCAAGTTCATCTCTAAGCTAAGGTATATGAGTTTATTTCTTGGTTCTTTTCATCCGTGATACACAAGTGTCCTTCTACTCAAATTTCATGATTAAAACTTAATTTATCAATGGGTCTTGATAATTATGAAAGAAACAACCCCCAAAAGTGCCCGAAAATGTGCCTTGGAAGTGCTTGGAATCGTAATTTCTAAATATCTGAAAATCCATTTGTTATTTCAAAAATCCAACTTCGTAATCTTGTTCAGGGGGTCAAATTGAGTGGGGGATGGGTCTAACCCAAATTTTAGAGCAACCGTATCAAAATTCAAAAATCGCAAAAAATGCTATTTAGGATGGTCAATTTTGAAGGTGCATATCTCTTAGCATACAAAGAACTGGATGACCCACAACCTACCAAATTAAATCCCTTTGAATCAGCTTTTGAACACACTTGGTTTCAACTCATTCCAAATTAGGATAAAGGATTTATGCCCATTTTCATAGAACAGGTTTGTGCAGAAAATGCAGATTCCAGTAGGGCTTTCGTGTCGCCTCCCCAATGCACCCCTGTTGTTTTTGGTTCTTGTTTTAATTTTTTTGGTCAAATACTTATAATACTAGAACCTAAGGGTTTCTACACTTGAAAATACATATACTTTATCTTATTTCATTCTCATATCATCCTTAACATTCCCCAATATCCTCTGAACCACTTAGACTAATATTTCATCATAAATTCAGGACCAATCTTAAGGACTTCATCAAGTATCTCATTCAAGCTTCAAGTCTCCATTTGCAATCTTCTTCAAGGTTTCTCCAATGTCAAAGTATGTGGCGTTGAACCATTGGGTCCTTTCACCTATTGTGCCTAAGCCTCTTTTTTACCAATATTGTATGATTTAAAGTTGATTTTACATGTAGGTCTTCTATATTAAGAAATTTACTGTATAATGATTTTAGTTCAGGAAAGTATGATGGTTTTAGCATGTTTTGAGCTCTAAATCTTAGATCTAATGTTGGCTTTTGATGAGGAGTTTTGATGTGTATTTATTGACGGTGCTGCAAGGTGTTGTTTGATGGTTTTACAATGGATTTTTTTTCATGATTTTATCTCTAAATTGCATGGTCTTTTACCCCTATTACACACCCGCCAAGTATTTGATAAAATGTCTTGGTAGGATTTGTTATGGAATAGAAGGTCTAATGCATATCTTATGAGTAGAATGGTGTTATGATGATTATATGATGATGAAATAATGATGGAATGATGATGAGATGATTATAGGCATATGATGTATAATGAGGATAGGAAGTGTAGGTATATGATGACTTTGTGGTGATGATAGGGATGTCTATATGAGTTGTTTTCGTGGAGAAGTACCTACATAATTGCATGTTATTGTTGGGTTGTTATGTTTGTTGTGTTTTTGAAAAAATGAGTATTTTTTTCTCGATGATTGAAATGTAATTGTTTGATGAGCTAGTTCAATGATTCCTACCAAAAAGGTTAGGTAGAGTGTTTAATGATTCCTACTGAAAAGATCATATCGTAAGGTACAGATTCCTATCGAAAAGGACATGTCGTAAGGTAGAGTGTTGAATGATTCCTAATGAAAAAGATCATATAGTAATATATGGACGCCTTACAAAAAAATCCATGCCATAAGGTAGAATAGCTAATTGTGCCTACCAAAAGGATTATATTGTAAGGTATGGATACCCCATCGAAAAGACTATGCCATAAGGTTGAAAGACTAAAGTTTCCCGCCAAAAAGATCATATCATAAGGTGTGGACATTCTTTTAAAAAGGCCATGCTGTAAGATAAAATAGATCACATTTCCTACCCAAAATTTTATATTGTAAAGTGGGGGACAACTTATACTACTTACCAAAAAGACTGTCGTACGGTAGGGGTAATACTCTCCAAAAAGGTTATACCTACGGTGAGTGGGGGTCATTTGACGCATTTAATGAAGGCTGATACAAAGGGGTTTGAGTATGTTTCTCATATCGAGTTTATATGCCTTGATCATGATTTACCAGTATATTTTACCTTGAGCCTTAAGCATGCATGCTATATTGATGTTATACCTATCCTTTGCTTACAATTATGCACTTCGATTATGTTGCCTATCTCTTGCTAGCATTGCATCCCACATACTTAGTACATTCAAATGTACTAATACATACTCTATGCCTACCTGATGTTACCATATAGGAATCGGAGTTCCTATTGATTCTTCTTGTGGCTAGACAGATTGTTCAAGTTTGCATTTATTAGTCCTTCATTTCGAGGACAATGACTATTCTCTTATACTATGTTCTAAGACTATCTTTCTTTTATATATGTATTAACTATGAGGGTGATCTTGGTTGATTGTCTTGGCCTATGCTCTTATCTTTGTAGTAGAGGTGTTGTTTGACATGTTATGTATTATGCTTGAGCTTTGACTCACTTATGATATTCAAGCAATTTAAGTATAAATCTCTCTCTCTCCCTTAGTCCCAATTTTCCTTGTTTATGTTTCTTACATTTCTTTACATTTCTTCTACGACCAAGGATATGTAGTGATATGCTATGAGGCTTGTTTAGGATTCCTTTGGCTTTCTCATTAATCCGGTCACGTCTAGGCCCTAGGCTTGGGTCGTGACAATCTTGGTATCAAAGCATTAGGTTGAAAGATCCTCTTAGTCTAACATACAACGTCGAATAGAGTCCTATTCATGGTTATGAAGTGTACCATGACTATGAGTAGGAGACTATGAGATATTTTAAGAAATGTTTCCCTTCATCATGGTCTATGTCGTGCTTTAGAAGCGATATAGGGATTTTCCCTCTAGTGAATGTTCTTTTCTCTTTTAGTTATTCATGACGCTTCAAGGAGGATGGTGATGGAAGGTAAGTAGAAGGTTTTATTTTTTTGATTGATCCGAGTTTCGCTATTTCTTCTCTATTCTTTTAGTTGATGGAGGGGCTTCTTGTGTTCCCAAATGGTTGTGTAGATCTTTGGTGTCTATTCTTTTGGTTGTGTATATTGCTTCTAGAAAGTTCATTAGTATTGATCTGGGTTTGTATTGCATTAGGTCTTGCTTTGTGGCTTGTTAGATTTGATGTGGTGGATTTTAAAGCTATACTTGGGATGGATTAGTTGCATGCATGTTACGTCCCCATGGATGGTAGGCCTTGTAGAGTTAGAATCCGACTTCCTAATGAACCCATCAATGAGTGGAAAAGTCTTGATGTAGTGGTTAAGTCATAGCAAAGGGGGTAAGTCCATTTCATGTCTTAAGGTACAACTAACCTCTAAGGGGTTGCATTTATCATCTTGTGAGAATTGGAGGTATTAAACCTAAGTTGGTTGTTTATAGAATTGTCGTTGGTGATACATGAGGCCTTGAATGTCCCTTTCCAATATTTTAAAGTTGGGGTAGTATCTTTTGGTTTAACTAGCACACTAGTTGTGCCTGTGAGTCCCATGAGCAAGATATTTAGTACTTACTCTACTAGGATTATGGTGGTTTTGGTGGTGATATGATGGTTCATTCCCTAATGAGATAGTGCGTGTGAGTCATTAGAGGGTAGTACTCCAAAATTTAAGGAAGGAGGTTGGATGCTAGATAGGACAAATAGGAATTTTTGTTGTAAAAAGTTGCCTTCCTATGTCATGCGGTACTGGGTGATGGAATTAAGGTGGACCCTAGTAAGATGAAGGAGATTAGCTATTAGACTAGAAATTGAGTCCCTTGGGTGTTAGGAGCTTCTTGAGTTTTGCGGGCTATTACCAGAGATTGTGAGTATGTTCTCTTTCGTTATTGTTCCTATGACTTAGTTGACCCTAAGTAAGGCCAATGTTGTGATCGACGTTTTGGGTAGGGTGATTTGATAGGTCCGAGGGTTATTATTTCTAGTATTAATCCTTGGTATGAGTAAGATTCATATGTGTGGGCGTCCACGATGGTTACATGAGTTTATTGTGTCTAGTAGGGGTCTATAAGGGTTGTCCCATGTTATCATTGCATAGAGTCATATCTTGTGATCTTGGTTGGACTTAGTGGAGGTTTTGGATGTCATGGAATGGTTTGGTTTTTTTGAATGGTATGTTTTGATGAGTGTAGCACTCGTAAGGTTGTGATGTGATGGTTAAGGATAAACGATCTATTTGGTCAATTACAATGGCTTAGTCGCTTCACTAAGATTGATCTTTGGTTTGATCTTTGTCCCCATGTGAGCATTATTAGTATCAGTGGAACTGTTTTGTTGATTTATGCATTGGCTATATTTATAGGTCTCTAGAATAGGGTCTTAAAACCCTACCTTGGTATGTTGTTGTGATTTCTAGTAATGAAATATTGAATTACTTAGAGCTTGTGAATCATTTGGGGGTAGTGTTGCAAGTCTTGGGGGATGAGAGATTGTTTGCTAAATATGATGAGTCTACATTATATTTTCCCTGGTAAGATTAATATTGTGGACAGTGCACTAGGTATCCTAGCATGTCTTGTTGATAGTGGCAAAGAGGAGACTAGTGGGGTCCATAAGTTCATTAGATTAGAAGTTAGGTTGAGGGAAGTTGACAATAGTAGTGTAGTATTTTTGGTGGTTGCAAATCTTCTTGGGTTAAGGAGGTTTAGTTTGAACAAGGCCTTGATTCCGCTTTATTAGAGTTGGAAGTTTTGGGTGTGAAGATGATAGAGTGGAGGTTGTGTCCCAAGGTGGAGATGGTGGCTATGGTATCAAGTGGGTTAGGTGAATTTAAGGTTGACACTTGAGTTGAGGATTATGATTCCTTATAAAGTGTAGAGGGAGATTGGTAAGGTTGCATTAGTATGGGGATTTGCCTATGGATGTAGATATGGTTCGCCTAGTTCTTCATGCTTCTAGGTGGATGGGATGTGTTGGTAACTCTAATGCTATGGCACTCTTTGAAATTATGGGTGATATGGAGGACAAGTTGGCTTAAGAGAAGGTCCTGGTAGGGGGTGTTGGATGGATGAGTTGAGAAGTTGATTGATAAAGATGTAGTGTTCTTCAAGGCCCTTTGGGAAGAGTTGTCTATTTGTATGTGTCTTTTTGGGAGCCAGAGAGGACATGGAGGAGCAATATCCATATGTCTTTAATTCTATTAACGCTTATGATAACACATCAAGTCCTTTTTTATGATTTCAAGTCTTGCATTTCAGCCCCCTATGTCATTGATATGCATTCATCTTTAAGTTGACAAGTTTATGATGCTTTTACACTTATGTTAGGATTTTGAAAATGGAATTTTAAGTATAATGTTACATTCTTGTTGAGGATGATTTGTTCATGATCACTCTTCTCTTGTAAGTTTCTTTTACATTTGGGGACGAATGTTCCCAAAGGGGAGATATTGAAATGACCCCAAAAAGTGCTAGAAAATATGCCTATGAAGTGCCCTCAATCTTAATTTCCATTTATCTAAAAAATCCATTCATTATTTAAAAAATCTGACTTCCTATTTTTGTTCAGGGGGTCAAATTAAGTGGGCAATGTGTCTAACCCGAATTTTAGAGAAACCGTATCAAAATCCAAAAATTGCAAAAAATGCTATTTAGGAGGGTCAGCTTTGAAGTGGCATATCTCTTAGAATACAAAGAACAGAGTGGCCCATGACCTACCAAATTAAATTCCTTTGTATTAGTTTTTCAACGCACTTGGTTTCACCTCATTCTAAGTTTGGAAGAAGGATTTATGCCCATTTGCGTAGAACTTATTTATGCAAAAAAGGCAGATTCTAGTGGAGCTTCAATGTCACCTCAGCAACGTGCCTCTATTGTTTTTGGTACCTATTTTAATTTTCTTGGTCCAAACTTATAAGTCTTGGCCCTAAGGGTTCCCACACTTGAAAATACATATACTTAGCCTTATTTCACCCTCATATAATCCTTGACATTCCATAATATCCTCTCAAACACTTAGACTCATATTTTACCCTAAATTCCATTCCCAAACTCAAGACTAATCTTAAGGATTTCATCAAGGATCTCATTCAAGCTTCAAGTCTCTATTTGCAATCTTCTTCAAGGGTTCTCCAAAGTCAAGGTATGTGGTGTTGAACCATTGGGTCCTTTAAACCATGGTGCATAAGACTCCCTTTTATTAACATTGCATGGTTTAAAGTTGATTTTACATGTGGGTCTTGTATATTGAGAAATTTACTGCATAGTGGTTCTAGTTCAAGAAAGTATGGTTGTTTTAGCATGTTTTAAGCTCTAAATCTTGGATCTAATGTTGGATTTTATGAGGGCTTTTAATGTGTATGTCTTGAGGGTGTTGCATGGTGTTGATTGATGGTTTTACAATGGATTTTCTTGCATGATTTCATCTCTAAATTGCATGGTCTTTTACCCCTATTATACATCCTCCAAGTGTTTGATAAAATATCTAGCTAGGATTTCTTGATGAATTGAAGGTCTAATGCATGTCTTATGAGTTAAATGGTGTTATGATAATTATATGATGACGAAATAAAGATAGAATGATGATGTGATGATTGTAGGCATATGATGTATAATGAGGAGAGGAAGTGTATTTATATGATGACTTTGTGGTGATGATAGGGATGTCTATATGAAATGGTTTCATAGAGAAGTACCTATGGTGTTGCATGTTGTTATTGCGTTCTTATTTTTGTTGTGTTCTTGGGAAAATGAGGAGTTCTTTCTTGATAATTTGAATGTAATGGTTTGACTAGCCAGTTCTATGAGTCCTACCTAAAAGGCCATGTCATAAAGTAGAGTGTTTAATGATTCCTACCGAAAAGATCATATTATAAGGTATGGATCCCTACTGAAAAGGCCATGCTATAAGGTAGAGCGTTTAATTATTCCTACTTAAAAGATCATATTATAAGGTGTGCAAACCCTACACAAAAGGCCATTCCATAAGGTAGATAGCTAATGGTGCCTACTAAAAAGATTATATCGTAAGGTATGGTCATGTCGTGTGGTAGAAAGACTAAAGGATCCCACCTGAAAAGATCATATCATAAGGTGTGGACATTCTACTGAAAAGGCTATGCCGTAAGGTAGAATGAATCACGTTTCCTACTAAAAAAGATGATATCGCAATGTAAGGGACGTCTTATACTACATACCAAAAAGACTATGTCGTACGGTAGGGGTATTGATAACACTCTCTAAAAAAGTTATACCATAAGGTGAGTGGGATCATTTGGCCCATTTCATGAAGGCTGGTACAAAGGGGTTTGAGTATGTTTCATATTGAGTTTATATTCCTTGATCATGATTTACTAGTATTTTTTACCTTGATAATTGAGCATGCATGCCATATTGATGTTATGCTTATCCTTTGCTTACAATTATGTATTTCAATTATGTTGCCTATCTCTTGCTAGCATTGCATGCCACATACTTAGTACATTTAAACATACTAACACATACTCTATGCATATATGGTGTTACCATGTAGCAACTGGAGCTCCTATTGATTCTTCTTGTGGCTAGATGGATTGTTCAAGTTAGCTTTTAGTGAGTCCTCCATTTCGGGGACAATGACTATTTTCTTATACCATGTTCTAAGACTATCTTTCTTTTATGTATGTATTAACGAGCTTGAGCCTGAGTGCTTTTCTTGGTCCCCGTTCTTATCTATATAGTAGAGGTATTGTTGGACATGTTATGTATTATACTTGAGCTTTTACTCACTTATGATATTCAAGCTATTTAAGTATAAATCTCTCCCTCTCTCCCTTTGTCCCAATTTTCCCTGTTTATGTTTCTTACATTGCTTTACATTTCTTCTATGACCAATCATGTGTAGTGATATGCTATGAGGCTTGTTTAGGATTCCTTTGGGTTCCTCATTCGCCGGTCATGTCTAGGCCCTAGGCTTGGGTTGTGACAATGAAATTCACTACACACTATATTAAAGCTATGCAAAGTTGTGACTATTTTCCATGTTTTGAGCTATAAATCTTTGACATATTGAAATATTTGAGTACGGGTTTTGATGTATGTTGCTTAAAGTTGTTGCAAGGTGTTGATTGGTGATTTTACAATGGGTTTTCTTGCATGATTTCATCTCTATATTTCATGATTTTATACTAACATTACATACTCTCTAAGTGTTTGATAAAATGTTCGAATATTTTTTCTTGAGAAGTTGAAGGTTCAAAGCATGAGATATGATATGAATGACTATATGATGATGAAATGAGCTTTTGTATATGTTATAATCTATATGAAATACTGCATTAGACCATACCCGATCTAGGGGAACAAGAGCTCGGGTAACCATGTTAGGGTTTTATACTCATCAACCATGTGAGGGGCTTGCACTTCACCAACATGTTGATAATGTGTGATTATTATCAACAATGTGAGGGGTCTATACCACACAACCACCAAGGGATTTGTACCTTGAATAGCTAGCTCAATCTCTTCTACACATATAATATCATATATGAGCATGAGTTACTTAAGCATGTTTAACTTAAGCATTGATCATACATGCCATATTGTTATATTATGCTATTGCTTAATACTATGAATTTTGATTATGATGCCTATCTATTGTTGCATTGCATCCTACATACTTAGTACATTCAAATGTACTAATGCATCCTCCTCCCTATAGGATATCACCATATAGGAATCGGAGCCCAAGTTGATCCTCCTCCTCCATGTGGCTAGTTCGGTGCTATTCAAGTTAGTTAGTGAGTCCTCTAATTCAGGGACCTTAGTCTATACTCTCTCTTGTTATGTATTGAGACACTCTTCTTTAAGTTCTATTTGACTATGAGAGTTAGCCCGGTTTCTTTGTCTTGGCCCCTACTCTTATCTATGTAGTAGAGGTGTTTATTGGATATGTTATGTATTTATGAAATGAGCTTGACTCTTGTCCCTTGATTATGATGTTATGCAAGCTTTTTCCTTAGTCCCATTGCCCCTATTCTTACTCTCTTACATTTTTATATCCTTCCTCGACCAATGATGTGTAATGACAAGTTAAGATGCTTGTTTAGGGTTCCTTCGAGTTCCCCATTCGCCGTGTCATGTCTAGGACCTAGGCTTCGATCATGACAAACTTGGTATTAGAGTACTAGGTTGATAGATCCTCACAGTCTTATATACCGCGTAGATTAGAGTCCTATTCATGGTTGTGAATTGCTCCATGACTATGAGATATTTTAGGAAATGTTTCCGTTCTTCATGTTCTGTATTGTGCTACAGAGTTGTAGTGAGTTTTCCCCTAATAATGTTTCTTTGCTATTCAAGATTATGCCAAACACTCGAAGATGAAGGGCCCAAACTCCCGAGGAGCAACCTACTAATGGTGAGCTCAAGGATGCTCGCACTATACTTGCCCAAGGTGGGGCTAACCAAGTCAATCAAGGGGCCCAAGTCCCTTATGGTACTACTTCGAGAGCTAGGGTAAGAGACTTCATGAGGATGAATCCTCCGATTTTCTATGGGTCAAAGGTGGATGAAGATCCATAATAGTTCGTTGATGAGGTCTACAAATCTTAAATATCATGAGTGTTATGCTGAGTGAAAAATTATAGTTAGCGTTGTACCAAATCAAAGGGGTAGCCCAAATATGGTATTATCAATGGAAGGGTAAAAAGGAGATTTGTAATATGGTGCTTTGGGAGGAGTTCAAATTGACTTTTCTTGAGCTTAGGGAAGCAAAGTTGGTAGAGTTTATGAACTTGGAACAAGGTGATATAAGTGTGAAGGAGTATGCCCTCAAGTTTAATCAACTTTCAAAGTATGCTTCCTATTTGGTGGCCGATCATAGACCTAGGATAAATAAGTTCGTGATGGGGGTCTCTGACTTAGTAAGTGAAGAATGCCGGTCCCCCATGCTAATTAGTGACATGGACTTGTCTCGGTTGATCACTTAGGCTGAGCAAATATAGGAAGAGAAATTGAGGAAGAGAAATTGAGGAAGAGAAGGGGCATTAGGCAAAGAGGGCTCGATTTGAGGGTAAATTCCAAAAGGATGCTAAATTTCATCAAGGCTAAGAGCCTTTTCATGCTACTAATAGGGGTTTGCCAATGACTTCCCTTGGCCTCAAGATGTTGGTGGGGTGGCTCCTATTGATGTGTGCCCTAAATGTGGAAGGAGCCATGAATGCCCATGTTTGAAGGGTTCTAATTCTTGCTGTGAATGTCGGGAGCTTGGTCATAAGAAGATAGATTGTCCAAGAAACCGTGGCAAGGTGTAGGGTGCTAATGCAGTCCCATTAGGGAGAAGTGGTCCTCAAGGTGGTACCCCAAGGCACAATTGATATTATGCTCTACATGGTAGGTAGGAGGTTGGTAAGATTCCCAATGTTATTATCGATAAGTCGAAAATCTTTGAATTTGACGTATATGCTTGATTAATCTAAGTGCCTCTCTTTCCTTTGTTACCCCTTTTGTTGCTAAAAAGTTCCATGTTGACCCCGAGTTGTTTTATGAGTCAAATGAAGTGCCTACTCCTATTAGTGCCCCTATTGTTGCTAGGAAAGTTTATAGGAGTTATCCTATTTGTATTTGCATAAGTTTTTGCCCTTGTGATCTTGTTGAATTACACATAGTAGATTTTGATATCATTTTGGGATGGATTGGTTGCATGCCTACTATGCATCTATTGATTGTAGAACTTGTAGGGTCAAGTTTCAATTTACTAAAAAACCCATCCTTGAGTGGGAAAGTCAAGATGTGGTGGTCAAAGGTAGATTTATTTCATGCATTAAAACCCATAAGTTGATTTGTAGGGGATGTTTGTATCATCTTTTGAGGGTTAAAGATGCGGAGTCCAAAGTCCCTTTTATTGAGTTGGTTCCTATTGTAAATAAGTTTTTTGATGTCTTTCCAAATGACATTATCGTTGTCCCCCCCAAAAGAGATAGATAGATTTTGGCATAGATCTACTTACTAATACTCAACCTATCTCTATTCCCCCCTACCGTATGGCCCTAGCAGAGTTGAAGGAGTTAAAGGAACAAATGAAAGATTTGTTGGAAAAGGGATTTGTTAGACCTAGTCAATTACCTTGGGGTGCCCCGGTGTTGTTTGTAAAGAAGAAAGATGGGTCGCTTAGAATGTGAATTGACTACTGGTAACTCAATAGGGTCACCATCAAGAGTAGGTATCCTCTTCCAAGGATTGATGATTTGTTTGACCAATTGCAAGGGGTTAACTTCTTCTCTAAGATTGATCTTCAGTCTAGGTATCATCAAGTGAGGGTGAGTGAGTGTAATATTCCCAAGACGGCCTTTCGGACTAGATATGGTCATTATGAGTTTGTTGTGATGTCATTTGGGTTGACCAATCCACCGGCCATCTTTATGATCCTAATGAATAGGGTCTTCAAACATCACCTAGATTCCTTTATTGTAGTGTTCATTGATGATATTTTGATCTATTCATATAGTAGGGAGGAGCATTTGGGGCATTTGAGGGTTGTGTTGCAAAGATTGATGGAGGAAAAATTATATACCAAATAAGATATCTGTGAATTTTTGTTGAAGGAGGTTGCATTCTTGGGTCATGTGGTGTCGGGGGATGGAATAAAAGTGGACTCTAAGAAATCCGTTATGATTAGATATTGGCTTAGACCATTGACCTTGTTGGATATTAGGAGCTCCTTGGGCATAGCGGGTTATTATAGAAAGTTTGTGAATGGGTTCTCCTCCATTACTTCCCCTATCACAAAATTAACACAAAAAAGGATAATTTTGTATGGACTGAGGAGTGTGAGAGGAGCTTCCAAACATTGCAAGACAAGCTCATATCTACTTCTATATTGTCACTGCCGAATGGGCTTGAGGGTTTTATTGTGTGTTGTGATGCACCTGGAGTTTGCTTGGGTTGTGTGCTAATGCAAAATGGTAGGGTCATAACTTATGCTTCTAGATAACTCAAGGTACATGAAAAGAACTACCCTACCCATGATCTAGAGTTGGCCGCTGTGGTGTTTGTGTTAAGGATTTGGTGTCACTATTTGTATGGGGTGTATGTGGATGTGTTCGCCAATCATAAGAGCCTCCAGTATGTCTTCACTAAAAAATATCTCAACTTGAGGCAAAGTAGATGGTTAGAACTTCTTAAAGACTATGACATAATGTGCATTATTATCCGAGTAAGGCAAATATGGTGGAGGATGCCATGAGTAGGGTGTCTATGGGTACTTAGGCCATATTGATGGTGGTAAGAAAATGGATAGGGAGGTGCATCAATTGGCTAGATTGGGGATTAGGTTGTAGGAGGTTGCTGATAATGGTGTTGTGGTTGTTAATAGGTCTAGGTCTTCTTTGGTTGATGAGGTGATTGAAAAACAAGATTTTGACTCCTCCTTACTTGACTTGAATGCCTTGGTGAAAGAAGGCAAAGTAAAGGTTTTCTCCCAAGGGGAAGATGGTGCCCTTAGGTACGAAGGTAGGTTTTGTGTGCCTTGTGTTGAGGATTTGTAGGAGAAAATTCTTAATGTGGCTCACAATTCCTCTTATTCTATCCACCCTAGTTCCACCAAAATGTATAGAGACTTGAGAGGTATGTATTGATGGGGAGGCCCGAAGAGGGACTTTGCCAAATTCATTTTTGGTTACCATAGTTGTCAATAAGTCAAAGCCAAACATCACGGGTGGCCTAACCTAAGACATAGAGATTGCTAATTGGAAGTATGAAGTGATTAATATGGATTTTTTGGTTGGGTTGCCCAAGAGGAAGGGTTTTGATTCGATATGGGTGGTGGTTGATAGGAAGAAGAAATGGGCCTACTTTATACCAATTAAGACCACCTACGGGGCTGAAGAGTATGCAAGGTTGTATAGAAATGAGTGAATAAGGTTGCATGGGGTTCCTTTGTCCATCATGTCCGATTGTGCTTCACAATTCACTTCACACTTTTAGAGGTCCTTCAAAAGGGGTCTTGGTACAATACCTCACCTTAGTACGACCTTTCACCCACAAATGGATGGACAAGCCAAAAGAACTATTCAAACACTTGAGGAGATACTAAGGGATTGTGTATTGGATTTGAGGGGCAGTTGGTATGACCATCTTCCTTTGATTGAGTTTGCCTATAACAATAGCTACCACTCTAGTATTGATATGGCCCTTTTTTAGGCTCTTTATGGGAGAAGTTGTAGATCATTGATTGGCTGGTTTGATGTTGGAGAGGTGGCTTTATTAGGACCAGATCTAGTTATGGATGGTCTTGATAAGGTTATGATGATTAGGTAAAGGTTAAGAACAACCCTAAGTTGTCAAAACTCCTATGCCGATATGAGAAAAAGAGACCTTGAATTCAAAGTGGGTGATTAGGTTTATTTGAAAGTTTCTCCAATGAAAGGTGTGGTCCGTTTTGGTAAAAAGGGAAAGTTGAGTCCAAGATTTGTTGATCCTTATCTTTTCAACTCCACTTAAGCCTAAGGTGTGGAGATCTTATACTGTGCCCTTGATGAGAATAGTCAGGGTTGTGCTAACACTATTATTGTGGTATGTTTCTAGATCAACCATTTGCAAGGATTGCAGAGCGTATGGAGAAAGTGGTCAAGACAAATCATGCATAGGGGCAACAAGAAAGAGCTCCCACAAAGTGTTCATATGCTTCATGTGTTGGTTCATACCAAGCTAAAATTAATGAGTAGATTGTGTTACAACTTGCTCAGCTTTGCACAAGCATGGATGTGGTTGTCAAGCAAAACCAAGAAAGAGTAAATGCGGTAGTTCACCAACCTCTACATGCACCTATGTACGAGGAGCCTTATTTTGAGGAGGATGCTTGTTTTATGAATAATCAGACAGGAGCTTCGCTAACCAATGGGCAAGGGTCCAACTAGGATTATTGGCACCAAGATCAAGGAAACCAAGGTCGAAACTATGGTAGAAATGGAGCTTATAAAGACAACCGTGGTGTATATTTTGATAGAAATAGGGTTCCAGATACGGATTGAGTTAGAATAGATGGTTTCAGAAATGGTCCACATATGCCACCACATAACCAAGACACAGGTGCAAGGAATTCCAGAAGGGAGGGGACACAAGATGAAACTCTAAAGGGTATGAAAATTTTCAAGTATTAGTCAAAGGATATAGTCTCATTCTATGGCAATTAAACAACTTAAGTTATAATTTGGTCAAGTGCCAACTCAGTGGAATCAGCGTCAGAAGGGTATATTGCCTTGCAACATAGTGCAATATCCAAAAAATAAGGGGCAATGTTTAGCAATTACTACTATGGGTGGCAAGATTACCATTGATCCTTATATGCTATTTGAGGTAGAAGGTGTTTGTGATAAGATAGTTGCAAATAAGGATGTGGTTTAAGAAGATAATTGTGTCAAAGATGGGGCGAGTGAGGTAGCTAAAGTGAATAGAAGTATAAGACCATGCTAAGCCTCCTACTTCTTACCTTCAAACACTCAAGAAAATAGAGGAGGAAGGTAAGTTCAAGCACTTCCTCTCCGTGCTTAAGCATTTAACTATCAACATCCCTCTTATTGAGGATTTGGAGAAAATGGAGGCTTATGTAAAGTATATGAAGGATTTGGTCACCAAAAAGTGCACTATGATTAAGGAGCTTTCTCAAGAGCTTCAACAATGCAGTACTATCAGTACTATGTCCTTGGTTCAAAAGTGTGAAAACCTAGGTGCTTTCACCATACCTTGCACTATAGGAGATGTGGAGTTCGCAAGGGGATTATATGATTTGGGTGCTAGAATCAATTTGATGCCTCTTGCGGTCTATAAGAAGCTTTGTTGGGGAGCCCATACCCCTACTAACATTTGATCGTTAATGGTCAATTGAGTGTATTCTTTCAACCCGAGTGTATTCTTTCAACCTTTTCGCCCCTAATCATATTTTTCTAATACACATTCACATGTACACATCATATACAGCCTTTTTCAATGCCATGACAGTCTTACAATAACATACAAAGAACAACACATGACAACTCTACATAACCTACAAATGGACAGCATAACGTTGCCTCCCTTTGCTACATTTCGAAGTCGAGCAATTTCAAACCTGTTCCAACTCTAACTAAACTATTATAATAATATTTATGCATTCAAACAGTCCTAAAACATTCTTATTAAAGCATCCATGAAGTCATGAAGGACATGAGCCAATAGCCTTCCATCCAACAGTGCACAGCTCCAATCAATACTACACTTAAGATAGCACAATAAAACTCGTTTGTTAAATGAAACCAAAATCAGGGAAGAAACCTTAGGGTAATATCTAGGAATCAATACATGATAAGAACATTAAATACTCTTCATAATACAACCTACAAACCATAGAGAAGTCACTAAAATAAAAGGCAAGTATGCATCAACTCTCTAAAAACATGCTATCCAAATTTTCCAGCATAAACATACTAGCATATTCTTCTTGTTTTTCATGAAGAAACTATACTAAATTCAGTAATATAATTACTTAACTTTATCTTCAAGGTTGAGAGCCTCCTTAAGAACCCTAAAAGCCTCTTTTAGTTCCTTTACAAAGTCAAGGAATGTTGAAAGATAACTTAGAGAGCAATCTAATTTTTGTTTTGGCCAAGTTGAAAATGACTTGTGGGACCTGTTTTGATCCCTTTATAAAGGTTCTCTTGGCCGACTTACTCTTGACCTTTTGAACATCTTTTACCACATAATAATAATCTAGTTATCCAGCAACTTGGTCCTTACACTTGGGCTTAAATGGGTCTCCAACTTAATGGGCTTGGGCTTCCCATTTTTCAACTTTCTCTTCACTTAGTTTGGGCCCAATTAGCCAAGTGGGTTGTGATATACTTGGGCCCTTTTAATATTTTTCTTGGGATGAACATATAGTCCATTTATTATGCTAAAAAATGGGCTAAAGTTACAACCTTAACATGGACTTTATTCATGATTGGACTTAGACCAATTTGACGTCGAGCCTCATCTCTATTTAGCTAGTAAATTTAAGCTAAGCAAGTAGGTGACTCACCTGCTAGCTTCCTAAGTCCTACAAGAACCTCAATACTGTCACTTTGTTTAAGGACGTGATCTTATTAATTCGAGGCAAAATATGTATGCACTCGACCCTCTTAAGCGTTAGACGTACATATTGCCCATTAATACGAGATTCAAGCTCTTTTAAAAATTAGCACTAATTTGACCAAATCATCGCATGTTTCATTTGTGTAGTACTATTATTGTAAGGTATGGGGTGTTATATCCTCTCCCCTTAGGAACATTCATCCTCGAATATTAACACAATTGAATAGCTTAACCATGTTTAAACCTTTACTTACACAAATGTTTGACAACACAGTAAGTATTCAATCATACGTACCTATTAGTGTCCCAATTCTGCATGTTGGACTTCCTCTTTAGCTTCAAACAAGTAAGGGTACTTTAATTTCCTCGCATCCTCGACCTCCCATGTTATTTTGTCTGCTTGCTGGTTTCTACAAAGTACTTTTACTGAAGCTATTTCTTTATTCCTTAGCTTCTTAACTTGATGATATAGAATAGAAATAGGTACCTCTTCATATATGAGATCTCCTGTTCCTTGTACATCCTTAATAGGAGTGATACGAGATGGATCACCTATCCATTTTTGAAGCATTCAGACATGAAAAACTAGATGAACCATTGAAAGCTCTTGGGGAAGCTCTAGTTCATATGCAACCTGCGTAAACTTCTTAATAACCTGATATGGTCCTATGTAATATGGCCTCAGTTTTTCTTTCTTACCAAATCTTATAACCCCTTTCATTGGAGACACCTTTAAAATACCCAATCCCTTACTGAGAATTCCAGTCCTCTCCTCCTAGCATCTACATATAATTTATGTAGACTTTGGGCTTTTTCTAGCCACTATTATATTACCTTAACTTTTTCCATAGTTTGTTGTACTAGATCTAGTCCAAGCAAGGTTGTTTCACATACTTCAAACCATCTAATTGGCAACCTACATTTCCTCCTATCAAAGCTTCGTAAGGTGCCATCTTGATACACGCATGGTAGCTATTGTTATAGGCAAACTCAATAAATGGCATATGGTCCACCCAACTACCTTTGAAGTCCAATGTACAAGCTCGCAACATATCTTCAAGTGTCTAAATGGTGCGTTCTGCTTGACCAATTTTTTGGGGGTGGAATGCTACGCTTAAATTCACTTGTGTCCCTAAATTCTTTTGTAAGGACTTCCAAAACATTATAGTGAATTGAGCTCCTTGGTCAGATATAATGGAGATTGGGACTCTGTGTAGCCTGACTATCTCTTTAAGGTATAGCTTGGCATATTTTTTAGCTATATAATTACTCCTATCTGGTAAGAAGTATGCTAACTTTGTGAGTCTATCAACTATTACCCATATAGAGTCAAACTTTTGAGATGAGCGAGGAAAGCTGGTAACAAAACCATATTGATCATATCCCATTTCCATGTTAAAAGCTCTATACACTACATATAACCTCCTAGCTTCTGGTGTTCTACTTCCACTTGTTGTCAATTTGGACATTGAGCCATAAATTCTGCAAGGTACTTTTTTATGCCTCCCCACCAAGACATTCCCTTCAGGTCATGGTACATCTTAGTTGATTCTGGGTGGATGGAATATCGGGAATGATAGGTTTCTTCCATTATCCTCTTTCCTAATCCCTTAACATCAAGCATACATAATCTATTTTGGTAGTAAGGTACTCCATTTTGTGTAAGGTCAAAGCCCTTTATCATACCCTGACTTACCTTTTCCTCAAGCTATCATAAAATAGGATCCTCGAACTATTTTTCTTTCACCTCTATTACTAATGAAGATGTTGCTGCACTACATACAATAACCCCTCCTCGGGAGTTTCAAGAAGGCGAACTTCCACATTGGCTAGCTAACATAGATCCTTAGCCACTCCTTGATTCACCATAGTTTGATCACCAGTATTCATGATTGCCTTACAACTTAGAGCATTAACTACCACATTTGCTTTCCTCGGGTGGTATAGTATATCAATGTCGTAACCCTTTATTAGCTCTAGACATATCTATTGTCTTAAATTTAGGTCCTTCTGCTTAAAAATGTATTGCAGGCTCTTATGGTAAGTATATATGTCAACGTAAACCATATACAAAAAGTGGTGCCATATTTTCAAAGCAATTACAACCGCTGCTAGTTCAAGATTATTAGTTGGGTAGTTTTTCTCATGTGGTCATAGCTGTCTAGATGCACAAGAAATTAGCTTACCTTGTCGTGTCAGTACACACCCTAAGCTAACTCCTAAAACATCGCAAATACACTGCATATCCCTCGATGCCTTCTGGAAGTACTAGCACAGGTGCAAAAGTTAGCTTATTTTTTAGTTCCTGGAAGCTCCTTTCACATGCATCATTCCATTGGATCTTGGATGCCTTATGTATCAACTTTGTTAGAGGTGCAGAAATAGAAGAAAAAACTTCAACAAACCTCCTGTAATAACCTGCCAAACCTAGGAAGCTCTAAACTTCCATGGGTGTTGTTGGTCTTGGCCAATCTTTCACAACCTCTACCTTTTGTGAATCAACCCTTATTCCCTCATCAGACATAAAATGACCCAAGAATGCCACTGATTTTAGCCAAAATTCACATTTAGAAAATTTGACATATAGTTGTCGATAACGAAGAAGTTGTAATACTTGTCTTAAGTGATTTGCATGGTCCTTTTCCGATCTTGAATATACAAAAATGTCATCTATGAATAATATCACGAATACATCCAAGAGTAGCTTAAATACCCTATTCATCATATCCATAAAAATAGCTGGTGCATTTGTTAGCCTAAATGGCACAACGAGAAATTCAAAGTGACCATAGCGTGTTCTAAAAGCAGTCTTAGGTATATCTTTCTCCTTCACCCTCACTTGGTGATAACCTTATCTCAAATCATGTTTCGAAAAGCATTTGGCACCATGTAACAGATCAAATAAATCATCAATCTTGGGAGGGGGTATTTATTCTTAATTGTCACTCAATTCATTTGTCAATAGTCAATACACATTCTCAAGGTGCCATCCTTTTTGCATCAAATAAAATTGGTGCACCCCAAGGGGATACACTAGGTCTTATAAAACCCTTCTCCAATAAGTCTTTTAACTACTCTTTTAATTTATGCAGCTCTGCCAGGGCCATTCTATATGAAGGAATCGAAATAGGTTGAGTGCTTGGAAGTAAATCAATACCAAAATCTATTTCTCATTTTGGAGGTAAGCCTAGGAGTTCTTTAGGGAACACATCAACGAAATCATTCACTACTAGAACTGATTGAAGAGTTAGTGATTCTTCCTCCATATCCCACACTCTAACTAAATGACATATATCCCCCTTGGATATATCTTTCTTGTCTTGAAATAAGAGATAAACTTCCCCTTTGGTTCCCTAACATTGTCATCCCATTCAAGCACTACCTCATTTGGAAAGTGGAAGTACACCCTCTTAGTTAGACAATCCACGGTGGCATATCAAGAAGCTAACAAATCTATACCCATTATAACATCAATTTCCACCATTTCTAGCTCAATTAGCTTAGCTAATATGTCATGGTCACAAACAGTTACTACACAGTCATAATAAACTCTTCTAGCCATAATAGATTCATCGATTGGTGTGAACACTTCAAATGGTTTGTTCAGTAATTTGGGTGTTCTCTTAAGCTTCCCAGCAACAAGTGAAGTTATGTATGATAGTGTATAATTAAGTTCAACTAATGCATATACATTATGTGAAAAGATAGACAATGTACATATGACCACATCGGGTGAATCTTCCAAATTTTGCCAGCTCCCCAAAGCATAAGTGCGATTCTGGACTCCGCTAGAGCTAGCTGCCCCTGTAACACCTCTACCATGACCCATAGGTGCTTGTTGACCCCTACTTAATGGAAGAATTGATGATGATGATGCAACAGCTGATCTAGTAGATTATGTTATACAATCCATACGTCTCCTTAGGCAATCTCTCATCATATGCCCTGGCGCAAGACACCAATAACAAATATCTGTCCCAATATGACATATACCCAGATGACTTCTTCCACACTATTTAGTTGCCTAAAAGTCATTGGCTGGCCTACTGAATATCTTCGTATCCGTGTACCTTGTCCCTCACCTCATTGACCAAGCTGATTACTTTTAGACCCTTGAAGTTGTGGTGGAGCACTACCTGCAGAGTAGGAGTATGATAGCCTAGGTGGTCTATTAGAAAATTGAGTCCTAATCTCACCTTAGGTGGTTTAAACTACGCTTTAGACCTGGCCCTCTTAGATTGCGCCCTTTCTACCTCTTGTGTCCTTCTCCTTTGCCTCTGATCCTCCAATTTTTATGCCAAAGCCTCCATTCTTGCTATATCCATGTCTTTGTTCAATGAAGTAATGGTACAGTCTCTAACCAGATACATATCCAATCTATCTACATATCGCTTAACTCTATTTGCCATAGTAGCAACTACATTAGGAGCATAGCTAGCTAGGGAACTAAATTGAACGTTATACTCCCTCATGCTCATATTCCATTGGTGGAGGTTCAAGAAATGATCTGCATGGGTCTCTCGGATCTCTAGTGGCAAATAATGGTCAATAAATGCCTCTTTGAACTCCTCCCAGTAAGTTGGAGGTGTGCATCTATACCCTTAGATTGCTTCCAAGCTTCATACCACAATATAGCGACACCCTTCACCCTACCTACATAATATCTAAAGTGTACTGAATCTAATCAATAAAGTCTTGCGGATCTTTATTAGGATCTGACCTAGTGAAGGATGGAGGGTCCAAATTAAGAAAATCACGTATCCTTGTGCTAGCTACCCTATTTGTACCGCCTGTACCCATAACTGGACCTTCCTTCCTTTGACCTTGGCCAGCAATTATAAGGGTCAATAGTTGGATTGCATTTCTCAGATCTAGTATGGTAGCATCAATAGGTTGTTCTGGGAGAATTTAACTACTTTCGGGTTCATCAGGAGCTGAAGGAGTTAGAGATGTATGTCACAGAGACTACTCTTGAACCTTATTTCATTGTCTCACCTGACTGGGTATACCAACCAACACTTCTACTCTCTTCCCTTTACCTTTGTTTGCTTGGTTTCTGGCATACTTTATGTACAAAACAATCTAGGAATTAGACATAATGAACCTATTACACTTGGCTCTATGGCACGATCTAAAGAATGAAAACAAAATAACAACTCCAAAATGCCACGTAGCCTCCTGCTTATAAATGTGGTGCACAACACATAAATAAACAAGACTTTACATATACATGACTTTGTAGACTCCCTAGGATAACTCGCTTTTGATACCACTTCTGTCATGCCCAAAGTCCCGTTAGGGCAGGCTAGCACCCGTTGCCGATGAGGCTCGGGAAAACCAACATATGTACATGCGCTTTTGATACATATTATAAGGGATTTCTATATTTGACATGCTTTTAAGAAAATAAACAGTGATAACAAGCCAAAATGAAATGCATATGGATAGGTCATTGGGGCCACGATGTTTAAAGTATGAGATAGGATCACACTTTAATTTAGATAGTCTATAATGCCTATAGATAAGGAAAAGTAACTGATAAGGATCGGGATAGGCCCTGCCTCGAGTAAATGTATAATACAAAAATATAAGCTCTAGACACAAAGCTCCAAAGCAACATAGAGCTTGGTCACAGTAGCTGAATGCCCTATACTCCTGCTAGGGAGTTCTACTAGCACTTGTACCTGCACCATGAAATGCAGGTCCCCTATAAGGGACGTTAGTATAGTATAATATACTGAATATATAAGGCAGGACATACTGTACATGAAGTAACAACTCAAATGAAACTATGCACTGGTGTAGGATAAGAGACCACCTTTGGTTATACTTTGGGATAATGTACTTTATGTTACTTTACCTTTACTGTATAATCTGTACATAATATGTAATAAAAATGACTAACTAATTAGTGGTAAAACTATATCGAGATTGTCCCTGGCTAGGTTCTTCCTTAACCCCTCGGGCTACCACCCGTGCTAGGATTGTCCTTGGCTAGGTGATTCTTCCACCCCTTGCTACCACCCATCAATAAACAATATACTTTGCCTTTTAATTACCTTTGAGATGATTCATCTAGTGATCATAATATTGGAGATGGAGGACTATATATGTATCATATGACATGTAGATAATCTTACAAGACGATGTTATAGTGAAAAGAGTACGTTACACAAAAAATGAAATCCATATGAGATGAAATAACTCATGAACTTTATTTAGCAACAAGAACCCATGTAACTTGGTATCCACATAGGTATGTAGATTTAAAGGTGAAATGTATGGGAGGATATGAACATGTCAAAGAGTGTAGACATGGTTAATGGTTGTGTCTGCATTGGCAAGTGCCTTTATGTGCCTAGGAGGGATCTATGCTTCATGCCAAATAATATGGAATCAAGTAGCCTTACATACCTCATTGTATGACCTTTTTACTACCTCGAGATAACGTTCCCTTCCTCCAAATACTTATCTATAATATACTAGCTGATAAAACTAGCATTAGCAGCCAATAGATACATCTTGGCAGGCCAATCACATAAGAAAAACAACACATGGTTAGCAAATGGGTATGTATAAACCCGAGAGCAGTCTTTTGACTTTTCCGCCCCTAATCATATTTTCTAATACACATTCATATGTACACATCATGTCCAACCTTTTTAGTGACATTATAGCCTTACAATAGCCGACAAAGCACAACACATGACAACTCTACACAACCTACAAATGAACAGCATAACGTTACCTCCCTTTGCTATATTTCGACATTGATAATTCCAAACTTGTTCCAACTCTAAACAAACTACCAACAACATTTACACATATAAACAGTCATAAAACATTCTTTGAATATCACGAAAGAAGTCATGAAGGATGTGAGCCAATAGCCTTTCATCCAATAGCTCACAAGTCCCAATCAACATTACACTTAAAATAGCACAATAAAACTCGTTTGTTAAATGGAACAAAAATTAGGGAAGCAACCTTAGGGTGGTATCTATAACTCAATCCATGATAATAACATCAAATTCTGTTCATAATACAGCCCACAAACCATAGAGAAGTCACTAAAACAAAAGGCAAGTATGCTGCAACTTTCTAAACACATGTTTTCCAAATTATCCAGCGCAAACATACTAGCATATACTTCTTGTTTTTCATGAAGAAACTATACTAGATTCACAACTATAATTACTTACCTTTACCTTTAATTTTGAGAGCCTCCTTAAGAACCCTAAAAGCCTCTTTTGGTTTCTTTACAAAGTCAATGAAAGTTGAAAGAAAACTTAGAGAGCAATCTGATTTTTGTTTTGGCCAAGTTTTAAATAACTTGTGGGAGCTGTTTTGAGCCCTTTATAAAGGGTATGTTGGTCAACTTACTCTTGAAGTTTTGACCACCTTTTACCATATATTAATAAGCTGGTTATACAACAACTTTCCCCTGACACTTGAGCCTAAATGGATCTCCAAGTTGATGGGCTTGGGCTGCCTATTTTTTAACTTTCTCTTCACTTGGTTTGGGTCAAATTAGCCAAGTGATTTGTGATGTTCTTGGTCCCTTTTAATATCCTTCTTAGGCTACAAATATAGTCCATTTATGATGATAAAAAAGGGCTAAAGTTATACCCTTAACACAAACTTTATTCATAATCGGACTTGGACCAATTCAACGTCGATCCTCGTCTTTGTTTAGCTAGAAAAATTTAAGCTAAGCAAGTAGGTGACTCACCTGTTAGCTTCCTAAATCCTATAAGCACCTTAATTGTCTCACTTTGTTTAATGTCGCCTCATCAATTTGAAACAAAACATGTATGCACTCGACCCTCTTAAGCATTAGACCCTCATATAGCCCATTAACACGAGATTCAAGCGCTTTTAAAAATTAGCGCTAATTTGACTAAATCATATCATGTTTTATTTATGTAGTACTATTATTATAAGGTGTGGGGTTTTACATCCACCCCCCTTTGGAACATTCGTCATCGAATATTAACACAATTGAATAGCTTAACCATGTTTAAACCTTTACTTACACAAATGTTTGACAACACAGTAAGTATTCAATCACACGTACCTATTAGTGTCCCAATTCTGCATGCTGGACTTCCTTTTTAGCTTCAAATAAGTAAGGGTATTTTAATTTCATCACATCCTTGGCCTCCCATATTATTTCTTCTGCTTGGTGGTTCCTCCAAAGTACCTTCACTAAAGCTATTTCCTTATTCCTTAGCTTCTTAACTTGAAGATCTAGAATAACAATAAGTACCTCTTTATATGTGAGATCATTCTGTAACCTTCACATCTTTAATAGGAGTGATAAGGGATGGGTCATCTATGCATTTTCGAAGAATTGAGACAAGAAAAACTGGATGAACCATTGAAAGCTCTAGGAGTGGCTCTAATATATATGCAACTTGCCCGAACCTCTTAGTAATCTGATATGGCCCTATGTAATGTGGGCTCAGTTTTCCTTTCTTACCAAATCTCATAACCCCTTTCATTGGAGACACCTTTAAAATACCCAATCCCCTATTGAGAATTATAGTCCTCTCCTTCTAGCATCCACATATGATTTGTGACAACTTTGGGCTGTTTCTAGTCGCTGTTGCATTACCTTAACTTTTTCCATGGCTTGTTGTACTAGATCTGTCCCAAGTAACGTGATTTCACCCATTTCGAACGATCTAATTGGCTATATACATTTTCTCCCATATAAAGTTTTGTAATGTGCCATCTTGATACTCACGTGGTGGCTATTATTATAGGCAAATTTAATAAGTGGCAAATGGTCCACCGAACTACTTTTAAAGTCTAACACATAAGCTTGCAACAAATCTTCAAGCATCTGAATGGTTCATTTTGGTTGATCGTATGTTTGAGGGTGGAAAGCTATACTCAAATTCACTTGTGTCCCTATACTCCTTTGGAAGGACTTACAAAACTTTGTAGTAAATTGAGCTCCTCAGTTAGATATAATTGGACATTGGGACTCCATGTAGCTCAACTATCTCTTTGAGGTATAACTTAGCATACTCTTCAGCTGTGTAATCACTCCCGACTGGCAAGAAGTGTACTGACTTTGTGAGTCTATTAACTATTACCGATATAGTGTAAAACTTCTGAAATGAGCGAGGCAACCTGGTAACAAAATCCATATTGATCACTTCCCACTTCCATGTTGGAAGCTCTATACACTGTATATAACCTTCTGGCTTTTGATGTTCTACTTTCACTTGTTGGCAATTTGGACATTGAGTCACAAATTTACGAGGTCCTTTTTCATGACTCCCAACCAAAACATTCCCTTCAGGTCATGGTACATCTTAGTTGATCCTAGATGGATGAAATATTGGGAATGATAGGCTTCTTCCATTATCCTCTTTCTTAATCCATTAATATCAGTCATATATAATCTATTTTGGTAGTAAAGTACTCCATTTTTTCTGTAAGGTCAAAGCCCTCTCTCGTACCCTAACTTACCTTTTCCTTAAGCTATCATAGAATAGGATCCTTGAACTATTTTTCTTTCAGCTCCATTACTAATAAAGACGTTGTTGCATTATGTATAATAACCTATTCCTTTGGAGTTTCAAGAAGGCAAACTCCTAAACTGGCTAGCTAACATAGATCTTTAGCCACTCCTTTACTCACCACAGCTTGATCACCAGTATTCATGGTTGCCTTATGACTCAGAGCATCGGCTACCACATTTACCTTCCCCAAGTCATAAAATATATCAATGCCATAATCCTTTATTAGCTCTATCCATCTCTATGTCATATGTTTAGTTCTTTCTTCTTAAAGATGTATTGTAAATTCTTAGTGGCACCATATTTTTAGAGCAAATACAACTGTTGCTAGCTCAAGATTATGAGTTTGGTAGTTTTTCTCATGTGGTCATAGTTTTCTAGATGCATAAGCAATTAACCTACCACGATGTGTCAGTAAACACCCTAAGCTAACTCTTGAAGCATCTCAACACACTGCATACCCCTCGGTGCCTTTTGGAAGTACTAGCACAGGTGCAGAAGTTAGCTTTTTTTAGCTCCTAGAAGCTCTTTTCACATGTATCATTCTGTTGAAACTTGGTTGCCTTATGTGTCAACTTTTTTAGAGGTGCATAAATAGAAGAAAAGCCGTCAACAAACCTCCTGTATAACCTGCCAAACCTAGGAAGCTCCGAACTTTTGTGGGTCTTATTGGTTTTGTCCAATCTTTCATAGCCTATATCTTTTGTGAATCAACCCTTATTCCCAAATCATACACAATATGACCCAAGAATGCCACTAATTAGCCAAAATTCACATTTAAAAAACTTGGCATACAATTGTTTATCACGAAGAACTTGTAACACTTGTCGTAAGTAATTTGTGTGGTCCTCTTCTGATCTTAAATATACCAAAATGTCATCTATAAATACTATCATAAATGCATACAGAAATGGCTTGAATACCCTATTCATCAGATCCATAAAAACTGCTGGTGCATTCGCTAGCCCAAATAACATAATAAGAAATTCAAAGTGACCATAGCGTGTTCTGAAAGCAATCTTAGGTATATCTTTCTCCTTCACCCTCACTTGGTGATAACCCAATTCAAATCAATTTTCAAAAGCATTTGGCACCCTGTAACTGATCCAATAAATCATCAATCTTGGGGAAGGGATATTTATTCTAAATTGTCACCCTATTCAATTGTCGATAGTTGAAAAACATTCTTAAATTGTCATCCTTCTTTCACATAAATAACACTGGTTCACCCCAAGGGGACACACAAGGTCTTATAAAACCCTTATCCAATAGGTCTTTCAACTGCTCTTTTGATTCACGCAATTCTACTGGGGCCATTCTATATGGAGGTATGCAAATAGGTTGAGTTCCTGGAAGTAAGTCAATACCAAAATATACTTCTCATTTTGGAGGTAACACTGGAAGTTTTTTAGGGAACACATCAACGAATTAATTCACTATTAGAACTGATTAAAGAGTTGGTGATTTGTCTCCATATCCCTTATGCTAACTAAATGACATATATACCTCTTAGATATCATCTTTCTGGCCTTAAAATAAGAGATAAATTTACTCTTTAGCGCCCCAACTTTGCCTTCCCAATCAAGAATTGCCTCATTTGGACAGTGGAAGTACACTTTTAGTTCGGCAATCCACGATGGCATAAAAGAAGATAATCAATCCATGCCCATTATAACTTCGAATTCCACCATTTCTAGCTCAATTGGGTTAGCCAATATGTCACGATCAGAAATAGTTGTTACACAATCCTAATAAATCCTTCTAGCCATAATAGATTCACTGATTAGTGTGAACACTTCAAATGGTTTATTCAATAATTTGTGTGTTCTCTTACGCTTCCCAGCAACTAGTAGAGTGATGTATGATAGTGTAGAACCAGGGTCAATTAATGCATATATATTATGTGAAAAGATGGACAATGTACCTGTGACCACATTGGGTAGAACTTCTAAATTTTACCGACTCCCTAGGGCATTTGTGCGATTTTGTACTTCGCTAGAGCTAGCTACCCCTCTAACACCTCTACCACGACCTATGGGTTCTTGTTGACCCCCCACCTAATGGAAGAACTAACGATGATGATACAATAGCTTACCTAGTAGGTTATGCTATATCAGCCATACGTCTCCTCGAGCAATCTCTCGTCATATTCCCTGGAGCACCATACAAATAACGAGTGTCTGTTCCAATATGACATATACTTGAATGACTCCTTCCAAACTATTTATAAGGTAGCATAGGGGTCATTTACTGACCTGCTAAATATCCAACTGTCCGGGTGCGTTGCCCTTCACTTCTTGGACCAAATTGATTTCTCCTAAACCCCTGAAGTTGTGATGGATCACTAGCTGCAGAGTAGGAGGATGATGGCCTAGGCAGTCTATTCAAAAATCAAGGCCTAAGCTCACCTTGGGGTGGTGTAGACTACCCTATAGTCCTGGCCCTATTGGACTGCACCCTTTTTAACTCTTATGTCCTTCTCCTTTGCCTCTGATACTTCAATTTCTGTACAAAAGCTTGCATTCTCGCTATATCCATATCTTTGTTCAAGGAAGCAATGGTACAGTGTCTGACCAAATATGTATCCAATCTATCAACATATTGATGAATTCTATCTGCCATAATAGCAACTACAATAAGAGCATACCTGGCCAAGGAATTAAATTATAGGCTATACTCCCTCACGCTCATATTCCCATAGTGGAGATTCAAGAACTGATCTGCATAGGCCTTTTGGATCTCTAATCATAAGTAATGGTCAAGAAATTCTTCTTTGAACTCCTTCCAGGTAGTTGGAGGTGCATATATACCCTTAGATTGCTTCCAAGCTTCATACCACAATATAGCCACACCCTTCAACCTATATGTCGCTAACTTGACAGCTTCTGTACCACTCACATGCATAATATCTAAACTGCACTGAATTTGATCAATAAAGTCTTGGGGATATTCATTAAGATTTGACCCAGTGAAGGATGGAGGGTCCAAATTAAGAAAATCACGTATCCTTACGCTAGTTGCCGTATTCGCACCACCTGCACCTATAACTGGGCCTTCTTGTCTTTGACCCTAGCTAGTAACTATACGAGTCAATAGTTGTACTGCATTTCTTAGATCCTACACGGTAGAATCAATAGGTGGTTCTATGGGAATTTGACTACTTTTGGGTTCATCAGGAACTGGAGGAGTTGGAGATGTCTGTGACAGAGACTCCTCTTGAACCTCATTTTGTGTCTCACCAGATTGGGTATACTAACCACCACTTCTACTTCCTTCCCTTTACCTTTGTTTGCCTGGTTTCTGGTATACATGTTGTACAAAATAATTTAGGAGTTAGACATAATGCACCTAATACACTTGGCTCTATGGCACGATCTAAAGAATGAAAAGAAAGTAACAACTCCTAAATTCAACATAGCCTCCTACTTATAAATATGGTGCATAACACATCAATAAACAAGACTCTACATAGACACGGCTTTGTAGACTCCTTAGGATGACCCGTTCTGATACCACTTCTGTCACGCTCGAAGTCCCATTATAGCAGACTAGCACCCGTTGCCAATAAGGCTCGGGAGAACCAACCTATATCTATGCACTTTCTATACATATTATAAGGGATTTCTACATTTAACATGTGTTTAAGAAAGTAGATAGTAATAGCAAGCGAAAAGGAAATGCATATGGGTAGGCCGTTCGCGCCACAGTTTCTAAAGTGCGAGACATAACCACACTTTAATTTACATAGTCTATAAAGCCTTTAGATAAGGAAAAGTATTTGATAAGGGTCGGGATAGGCCCCGCCTCGGCTAACTATACAATACAAAAAAATATAAGCTCTAGATACACAAAGCTACGAAGCAACCTAGAGCTTCGTAACAGCAACTGATATCCTATACTCCTACTGGGTAGATCTACTAGCATCTGTACCTACAGCATTAAATGCAGGTCCCCCATAAGAGACGTCAGTATGATATAATGTACTAAATATGTAAGGTAGGAAATACTGTATATGAAGTAACAACTCAAATGAGACTATGCACTGGTGTAGTATAAGAGGCCACCTTAGTTATTCTGTGGGATCATGTACTTTATGTTCTTTTTATTTCTTTACCTTTACTGTATAGTCTGTCCACAGTATGTAATACAAATGATCAGCTAATCAATGATAAATATATATTAGGATCGGACCTAGCTAGGATTTTCCTTTAACCCCTTGGGCTACCCCTCATGATAGGATCGACCCTGGCTAGGTGATTCTTCTAACCCTTTGGTTACCACCCATCTATAAGCAATATACTTTACTTTATCTTTCAATTACATTTGAGATGATTCTTTTGGTAATCGTAATATTGCAGCTGTAGGACTTTAAATACAACATATGACATATGAATAATCACAAAAGACAAAACCATAATGAAAGGAGTAAGTTACACAAATAATGAAATGCATAGGAGGTTGAACAACATATGAACTTTATTTAGTAGAACGAATTCTTGTATCTTGGTATCCAAGTATATATGCAGCTTTAAAGGTGACTATGTACAGGAGCACATGAACATGTGAAAAAGTTGAGACATAGTTAATAGTTTCATCGGAGTTGGTAAGTGCTTTTATGTGCTAAGGAGGGATCTATGTTTCATTCCAAAAATCAAGTAGCCTTACATACCTCGCTGTACGACCTTTCTATTACCTCGCGATAACCTTCCCTTCCTCCAAATATTTATCTACAATATAGTAGATGATAAAACTAGCATTAGCGTCCAATAGATACATCTTGGCACCCTAATCACATTAAAAAAATAACATACGGGCAGCAAGCGAGTATTTATAACTTGAGCATATTCTTTCAACCTTTCCGCCCCTAATTATATTTTCTAATACACATTATCATATACATATCATGTGCATCTGGTTCTAGTGCCATAACCGTCTTATAATAGGCAACAAAGTACAAGACATAACAATTTTACACAACATACAAATAGGTGACATAACGTTATGTCTCTTTGTTTCATTTTGACGTCGACAATCCCGAACTTGTTTCAAGTTTACCCAAACTGTCCTCAACATATCTATACATAATAATAGCCTTAAAATAGTCTTATAATAGTACCAAATAAGTCATGAAGGATGAGAGTCAATAGTCTTCCATCTATCAGCCCACAAGTTCATACTAAGAACACAATTGTGATATCTTATAAGACCTCACTTTGCCGGACTGTAAAAGTGGTGAAGTAGCCTTTATACATAATTAAAACCAATACTCATTAATAACAGTATCCTCCCTTCATAATCAATCCAACCAAAAAGAGAAAATCTTCCAAATAAACAAGAAAAAATGTATAACAATCTTCGAACACATGCTGTCCAAAATTTTCAGCATATACCTAACCAAAATAGTCTTTTGGTTTTCATGAAAAAACCTTACTAAACACACAATTATAATCACTTACCTTTACTGTCAAGGTTTATGGCTTCTCCAAGAAAGATAAAAGTCTTTTGTGGCTACTTGTAATGTCAAGATAGAGTTGAGAGAAAACTTGGAAGACAATCTGATTTTTTTTTTCAAGTTAGAATGGCTTATGGGAGCTGTTTTAAACCCTTTTTAAAGGGGAACTTTGGCCAAATTATGAAGTCATTTTTAGCTTAGTTTACTAAGTTGGTGATGCAGCTTCTTTCCCCTTTCATTTGGTCCTTATTAATTTGAAATTAGTTGGGCCTTGGCTGCCTATTTTTCCTTTTCCTCTTTACTTGGTTTTGGGACCAATTAGTCCAGTGGGTTGTGATGTACTTGGGCCCTTTTATTATTCATCTTAGGCTATAAATATTGTCCATTTACTATGGTAAAGCACAGTCTGCAGTTAAACTCTTAACACGGACTTTATTCACAATCGAAATTGGACAAATTCGACATCGAGCCCCGTCTCCTTTTAGCTAGCAAATTTAAGTAGAGCAAGTAGGTGACTCACCTGCTAGCTTTTTAAGTCCTACAAGAACCTCAATTCTTTAACTTTGTTTAAGGCTGTGATATCCTCAATTTGACTCAAAACATTTATACACTCGACCCTCTTAAGCGTTAGACGCACATATCGCAACATGAGATTCAAACACTTTTAAAAATAGGTGCTAATTTGGAAAGCCATGTCATGTTTCATTTGCATATTGCTCGTATTGTAAGATGTGGGATGTCACAAGAATGTCCTGAGAGAGTACTTTTAAGGTTTTGTATTGTGAGGCCTCAATACTTGGAGGAGAATACAGTTGTGAATTAATTTGATCTTCAAATCTTGTGATTCTCAATAAATTTTGGATTTTCTTGATTCTCAATTCAATTGGTAAGTGTTTAATTATATTTTCTCAATTCATAGTTTCTTCATCTAACCATAGCATGAGTAGTTTAATCTACAGCTAGGATTGTGGGAGCCATGAAGATCTAACAAAGTAGACCCAAATATTTTGCAATTCGTTGATTGAGTATATATATGTATTAATCAATTCTCTTCATTTTTCCTGTTCTCTAGTGGCGACCAACATTATAACTTACCTAATGTTACCTTCCCAATCTAGATGGTAATGTATAGAAAAAGAGATTGATTAATAAGATTCAATGATGTGTTCTCATCTAATCAACTTAACTAGACTACGGAGAAGTTGACTGTGACTATAGTTAATGGATAGTATTGCATACTATGGATATGGGCTAAGTCACATAGTGAAATTCACCTCTCACCTAGACCAAAGGGTTTGCTGAACTTAAGTTACTGTCCTAGACATTATACTTTAGTCAATAATTATGTTATCCGGTGTTATTGAGTTAGTGAATCATGGGGAACACAATACCTATGTTGCTTTCTATTTTTTATTCTCTTCCATTATAGTTAGTGTAGTTTTTTTTCTTATTTATTACCTCAAACCCCCCACCCCTTTGGGGAATTGAGTTGATTAATTGCTTGAATTTCCTATTGATGAATTTTCTTTTAGTCTAACTATTTCCTTGGATCTGATCCTAACCTTGGTTAGGTTTTATATCTTGACAACAACTGCTTTATCCTCTAAATGAGGTGTGACTTGGGCAACATTAGGAGGTTATACTGGGACTTATAGGTAACGGCTAGTATTGTACATTATAAAGATGGGCCAAGTCACATAGTGAAATTCGCCTCTCACCTTTAACCAAAGGGCTTGGTGAACTTAAATTACTGTTCCGTATGCTATACATGAGACAAGAATTAGGTTATCCCGTGATACTATGTTAGGAAGTCATAGGGAACACGATACCCTAATTTCTCTCTATTATTGATTATCTCTCATGATAATTATTTTAGTTTTCTTTCTCATTGACTATTGCAAAAACCCTTCCTTAGAGAATTTGAGTTGGTTGACTACTTAAGTTACTAATTGGTGAATTCTTCTTGAGTCTACATATTCCTTGTAGATTCAATCCTAACCTTAGTCAGGTTTTATATCTTGACAACAACTGTTTTATCCTCTAAAAATGAGGTTTAACTTGGGTGACATCACACATCATCTCAAATCAACTAAATACGAGCTAGAAGGGAAGAGTAGAGAAGTCCCAATTTAAAGGCTCACGATAATAGTATAGCTAGTTTTGGGCGCTGAACACTAGCCACTATCACGACCCAAGCCTAGGGCCTAGATGTGACATGATGCATGAGAAACTTGAAGGGACTCGAAGCAAGCCTCTTAACATATTATTACAACTCTTGGTCGTAAAAGCAATAAAAAGACAACCAAATATAGTAATTAGGGATAATTGGGGCTAAGGGATCTCTTTCATACCAAAATCAACAAGACTCAAGAGAAAATCAAAGCTCATAGCATAGATACATGACATGTCTAACAATACCTCTACTACATAGATAAGAGTGGAGGCCAAGACAAGCAACTAGTATCATCCTCATAGTCAAAGTATACAATAAAGAAAGAGAGTCTTTAATACATAGCATAAAAACATAGACATTGTCCTCGGAATGAAGGACTCACCCACTAGCTTGAATAGATGTCACTAGCCATATGGAGAAGGATCATCAAGTAGGGCTCCGATTCCTCCATTGTAATGTCATATAGGTATGTAGTATGAGTTAGTACGTTTGTATGTATTAAGTTTTTAGAATGTAATGCAACAAGAGATAAGAAACATAATCAAAATGTACAAGCATATCTAATGAGTGGAATATAACAATATGACATGCATGTGAGATAGTATGTAGTAAATCATGCTTATATAGAAAATGATACATGTGCAAGAAGAGATAACTATTGTCACATCCTAAGCCTAGGGCCTAGATGTGACTGGCGAATGAGAAACCCAAAGGAAGCCCAAACAAGCCTCATAGCATATAATTACAACATCTTGGTCGCGAAAGCAATATTAAACATCATAAGAAACATGAACAAGGGAAAATAGGACTAAGGGAGAAGTAGGATGTAACACTTAAACAACAAAGAGGAGTCAAAGCTCATACATAAATACTCAACATGTCCAACAAACACCTCTAAATACATAGATAGAGCGGGGGCCAAGACAAATTAACTGGGCTCACCCTCATAGTAAAATAGAACATAAGATAGTATCTTAATATATAGATAAGAGGGAAACATATACCAAAGTCCCTAGAAATGTGGACTAACTATCAAACTTGGAATAGCACCACCTAGCCACGTAGAAGAGGATGATCAACTTGGGCACCGGTTCCTACATGGTGATATCATGTAGGCAAGCATATGCATTAGTACGTTTGGAGGTACTAAGTATGTGGGATGAAATGTAACAAGAGACAAGCTTCATAATCAACATGCATAATGATAGGCAATAGGCATAATATAGCAATATGTCATGTATGACCAATGCATAAGTAAAACATGCTTAGGTAAATCATGCTCATATAGAATATCATATGTGAAGATGAGACCAAGCTAGCTTTTGAAGGTATGAACCCCTTGGTAGGTTGGTGATGTTGCCACCCCATCACCTAGGTGGAGATGAGTTTAAACCCTCATTCTAGGTTAGTAACGATGCCACCCTGTCACCCTGGTGTAGATGATTTTAAACCCTCATTATAGATTAGTGACGATGCCATCCCATCACTATAGTGGAGTTGACTTTTAACCCTCTTTCTAGGTTACCCATACTCTTGTCCCCTTCGATTTGGCATGGTCTATGGAACTATTTATATAGGATTCATCATAGCTCTAATGCAATACCCTACGTAGGAATTATCATGTACATAAGCTCATTTCATCATCATAACATCATTCACATCATATCTCACGCTTTAGACCTTCAATTCCTTAAGAAAATCCTTAAGAAAATATAAGAAGACATATTATTAAACACCTTGGGTGTATGTAATGGGGCTATAAGAGCATGCAACTTAGAGATGAAATCATGCAGGAAAATTAGTGGTAGAACCTATAATCAACACTTTGCAACATCCCCAAGACATTCATATCAAAACCCCTCATCAAATAGATCCAAGATTTTAAGCTCAAAACATGCTTAAACAACCATATATTCATGTGTTAAAATCACTATGCAATAAATTTATCAATATTCAAGACTCACATGTCAAATCAACTTTGAATTATGCATTATTAAGTAAAAGAGAATTTAGGCACCATGGGTGGAAGGACCCAATGGTTCAACACCACATACCTTAGCTTTTGTGAAGTTCTTGAAGAAAAATTTAATAGAGATTTGAAGATTGAGTGAGATCTTTGAAGAAATCCTTGAGATTAGCCTTGAGTTTGGGACTTGAATTTAGGGTTAGAAATGAGTCTAAGTGTTCACGATGCTCTATTTCTGTCTGACTTTCTGACAGCTTTTCCAGCAAGGGTTCACGATGCTCTTGGTTGAAAAACTCTTGGTTTTTCATTGACTCGTGCACCGGCAAAACCTTGCTAAACTGGAGATTCTATTCTCCCTCTGTTTGGCATTTATTTTTGGTACTCGCAATTGGGTTTTTGATAGGTCTATGCTATTGGATAGAGAACCACGATGATGATAGAAATCTAAAAAATCCGGTGATACTGATGTCCTATTTGCTGTCGCTGTGTCTGTTGCAACATTACCAAAACCCAGCAAGCCTCCTCCAATGGGCTATGTCTCCGGCGAAGTCATAATGAGTTATTTCTCCGGCGATAGTTTCTCCCTCTAGGACTCTAATTCTGTGACCCACCAATTTTCATCTTCATCAAATTTCACAGTTCAGCGAGAAAAGCTATGTTCTAGGTGATAGCTTTCTTCTACACTTTTGAGTGGTATGATCCCCACTACATGTTGTTAGTTTTAGATTGTATTGTTCTTGTAGTGTTCCTTTTGTATATACCCTATCAGTGTGCTATTTGTTATTTTTCATATAGATAGTGCTGGGTAGTTGGCTTGTAGTGTTGCTCTTGGCTGATTACTTTCTGGTTGGGAGGCTATAAAGTATATTGTTGTTGTGTATAGACCTATAGTTGATAGCCTTTGTTGTCTTTTGTTTACTGGTTTAAGTGTTAAGCTATTTGTATGGTCTTTTGTCGTTTTTGGGTTTTGTCACATAGAAAGTCTAGTTCTTTGTCTCTGGCATCGGAAGCTTATGTAGGCCAAAGGTCAAGTCATAGGCCTAGGTTGTGGGCTTAGAGTAGGGATAGTAAGGGAGGCATGGGGTTATTCAACTTAAGGGTCGGGTCATGGAATACAGGGTCACTTACAGGGAAATCCAATGAGCTAGTAAAATGCCTTAAGAGGAGACACATTAATATAGAGGAGTGAAGGTGATGTGAACAATAAATGGAACTTGACTACTGGGTTCATTAGGAAGGTAGCTGCAGAGGTACTCGTGGTTTCGAGCGAGACCTCGAGTGGACGGCAGGGTGATTGGTGGTGGAATGATAAAGTTCAGGATAAAGTGACTGATAAGAAGGTCACGTACATAGAGTGGTTATTGTGTAGGGTTGAAGAGGAAAAGATAAAGCTTAAAGTTATCTATAAGAAGTCTAAGTCACAAGCTAAGATGGTAGTGCCGAATGCTAAATCTGCAGCATTTGAGCGCTTGTATGAGGAGCTTAACAACAAAGGAGGGGGAAAATGATTGTATAGGCTTGCTAAAAAGAGAGAGAGGAAAGGTCGCGACTCGGACCAAGTGAAGTACATCAAGAACGTGGAGGGCGAGGTTTTAGTGGATGACACTTCTATTAAATTAAGGTGGCAAGCTTACGTTCATCAACTTTTGAATGAAAAAGGAGATGGAGATATTGAGCTGGGTGAGTTGGCTTACTCTGTAAACCATCGTGATTTTGGATATTGTAGGCAATTCAAAGTTAAGGAGGTAAGGCGGGCAATTAGTAGGATGAAATAGGGGAGGGCGTTCAGGCCTGAAGGGATCCCTGTAGACATTTGGAAGAACATGCTCAAGGATGGTCTAGAGTGGTTGACTAGATTGTTCATTGCTATTTTGAAATCTGCCAAGATGCCTGGTGAATGGAGGAAGAGTACAATGGTCCCATTGTACAAGAACAACGAAGATATTCAAAACTGTAACAATTACAGGGGTATAAAGTTGTTAAGCCATACAATGAAGATCTAGGAGAGAGTTATGGAGATGATGGTGCGAAAAGTTGTATCTATCACTGAAAACTAGTTTGGATTCATAAAGGGGCGGTCGACGACTGAAGCGATTCATCTTGTTTTGAGGTTAGTGGATAAGTATAGGGAAAGAAAGAAGGACCTTCACATGGTGTTCATTGATCTCGAGAAGACTTATGACAAAGCCTTGAAGGAGGTTTTATGGAGGTGACTAGAGGTGAAAGGTGTCCTAGTGGTTTATATGAGGGTGGTAAAGGACATGTACAATGGAGCCAAAACTTTGGCAAGAATAGCGGGAGGAGACTCTAAGTATTTTCCTGTAGAGATGGGACTCTATCAAGGATCTGTGTTGAGCCCATTCTTGTTTGCCTTATTGATGGATGAACTGACGCGATCTATACAAGATGAAGTACAGTGTATGCTATTTGAAGATGACATAGTTCTTATTCGTGAATCTCGGTCTAACGTTAATGAGAGGTTGGAGGCCTGGAGACATGCCCTGGAGTCCAAAGGATTCAAATTGAGCAGGACCAAAACTGAGCACTTAGAGTGCAATTTTAGTAGTGCGAGGGAGGACATAGACACAGATGTGAGGCTTGCCATTCGTCCTATCCCTAAGAGGGAAAACTTTAAGTATCTGTGGTCCATTATTCAGAGCAGTGGTGAGATCAATGATGATGTCAGGCACCATATCGGTGCAGCATGGACTAAGTGTAGGCTTGCATCTGGAGTATTGTGAGACAAGATGATACCCCTTAAACTCAAAGGTGAGTTTTACAAAACGGTAGTTAGACCATATTTATGGTATGGGGTGGAGTATTGGCCAATTAAAAATGCATATGTGCAGAAGATGCATATTGCAGAGATGAGGATGTGGAGATGGATGTGCAGCAGCACCAGGCGTGATAGGGTAAAGAATGAGAACGCCCAGGAGAAGCTTAAGGTGGCTTCGGTGGTAGAAAAGATAAGGGAAGCACATCTGCGATGGTTTGGACATGTACAGAGAAGGAGTACTAATGCCCCTGTTAGGAGATGCGAGAGGCTGGATGTGGCAGCTACTCGGAGGGGTAGAGGTAGACCAAAGAAGTACAGAGGGGAGGTGATAAGACATGATATGGCAGAACTTAATCCTACTGAGGACATGAACCTAGATAAAAAGACATGGAGGTCGCATATTAGAATAACGGTTAACTGGTAGGTTTAGGTGATGCTTGGATTAGGGGTATAATAGGTTTAGTTGGGCAGGGGTAATCTTGTGTTCGCATTATATGTCGTATTGTGTGATACATTTACCACTCTTTTTGTTTTTACGTATTGTTATTTTTGTGATATGTAGTTCTTCTCTGCTTTGGGTTTCAAGATGAGGGTTCATAAGAAGCAGCCTCTCTACCTCTATGGGGTATCGGTAAGGTCTTCGTACATCACACCCTCCCCAAAACCCACTTGTGGGATTCTACTGGGTATGTTGTTGTAAATGAGTCTACGTGTTTGAGAAATATTGGGGAATGTTTTTTTGTGATATGAGGGTGAAATAAGGCTAAGTATAGGTGAAAATATGTTTGGGAAAACTTAGGTTCAACATTTAGAAAAATCTAGGCGAACTAGAAAAAGATAGTGCAGGAAAAATATCTCTCCACGTCGCGGAGAGGTTGTGGACAACTTCTGGAAATTACATCGAGTGCAAATTTCATAATTCAATTCCTTTGCATAAAGTTCGATGTTAGATCCTTTTCACCCTAATTTGGACCCTATGAACAAGAATATGAAGTCGTATTTCCAAAATTCCAAATGGATTTTTGGATATACGGAAAACAAGATTTCAGGCACTTTCGAGGCACCTTTTCAAAAACTTTTTGAGGTCGTTTAAATAACTCCCACTTGGGAAGAGTCATCCCCGAATGTAGGGGAGACGTACAAGACAAGAATAATTATGAACAAATCAGCCCAACATGAATTCAACATTACATTTAAAACATCACTTTCAAAATTCCATTATAAGTGTGAAATTACCATAAATTGTCAACTTAAACATGAAAGCACATGAATGACAGAGGTCTGAAGTGTAAGACTTAGAGTCACATAAGTGACTTAGAATTAGTACCATAGGCTTGAGTGTAGTGGAAAAGATAAGGGTACCACTTTCGCATATCCGCTTCAGCCTCCCAAGTAGTACTCTCGACTTGATGGTTCCTCTAAAGGACCTTAACGGATGTCTCCTCTTTGTTACTCAATCTCTTTACTTACCATTCTAAGATTAGAATCAAAACCTGCTCATTAGTCAAGTTATCCTCAACAACACCCACAATATCAAGGGGCACAATGGCATTAGGATCACCAACACACTTTCTCAACATAAAAACATGGAATACCAGATGGACCAAATTCATCTCATTAAGCAACCTCAAATTATAAGCCACCTTACCAATCCTCTTTATAATCTCATAAGGACCAACATACGTAGGACTCAATTTCCATTTCTTACCAAAACAAACCACACCTTTCATTGGAAAAACCTTCAAAGAAACCCAATTACCCATTTGGAATTCTAGGTCTCTTCTTCTCACATCAGCATAGGATATTTAAAGACTTTGGGTTTCCCTCAGCCTTTCCCTAATCATGTTAATCTTCTCAAGAGCATCCATAACTAGATCCAGCCCCAATAAGGCTACCTATCCAACCTCAAACCAACCCACCAGTGATCTACAACGTCTCATAAAGAGCTTCAAAAGGAGCTATACTGATGCTAGAGTGATACCTATTATTATAGGCAAACTCAATCAATGGAAGATGATCATCCCAACTGTCCTTAAGCTCCAAGACACAAGCCCTAAGCACATCCTCAAGTGTTTGAATTTTCCTCTTGGCTTGGCCATCCATTTTAGGGTGGAAGGCCATACTAAGGTGAGCTTTGGTTCCAAGAGCCCTTTGAAAAGATCTCCAAAAGTGTGAAGTAAATTGTACACCATGATCCAATAAAATGTATAAGGGAACACTATGCAACCTTACACACTCATGGATGTACAGCCTTGCATACACCTCAGCCCCATATAAAGTCATGACTGGTAGAAAGTGAGCCAATTTTGTCATCCTATCAACCATAACCCATATGGAATAAAAACCTTTTCTATTCTTGGGTAACCCAACCACAAAATCCATATTAACTACCTCCCACATCCAAGTAGGAATCTCTACGTCTTGGGTTAGGCCACCCGGTCTTTGGTGTTCGGCTTTGACTTGTTGGAAACTATGGCATCCGAAAACAAATTTAGCAATGTCTCTCTTCATGCCTCCCTACCAATACTCATCCCTCAAGTCTCTATACATTTTGGTAGGGTCGAGGTGTATAGAATAAGATGAATTATAGGCTTCATCAAGAATTCTGTCCCTCAAACCATCAACATATGGAACACACAACCTTCCTTGGTATCGAAGGGGCCCATCTCCCCCTTGGGAGAAAACCTCTATCTTGCCTTCTTTCACCAAGGCCTTCAACTCAAGCAAGGAGGAGTCTAGATCTTGTTTTGCGATCACCTCATCAACCAAAGAAAATTTAGAACCATCAACAACAACAATGCCATTACTCATATCTTCCAACCTCCCCTCTAATCTAGGGAACTTATGCACCGCCCTAGCTATCTCACTTTCACCACCATCCACATGAGTAAGGCTAACCATAGGCACCTGACTCAAAGTATCCTCTACAATATTTGCCTTACCGGATGATAATGCACACTCATGTCATAGTCTTTAAGGAGTTCTAGCCACCTTCTTTGTCTCAAGTTAAGATCCTTTTGAGTGAAGACATATTGAAGGCTTTTATGATTGGTGAAGAAATCAACATGCACCCCATACAAATGATGATGCCAAATCTTTAATGCAAATACCATGGTGGCCAATTCAAGATCATGGGTGGGGTAGTTCTTTTCATGCACCTTGAGTTTCCTAGAAGCATAGGCTATGACCTTACCCTTTTGCATTAGAACACAACCCAAACCAACTCTAGATGTATCACAATACAGAATAAAACACCCAATCCCATCCAGTAGTGACAATATAGGAGTGGATACAAGTCTCTCCTTCAATGTTTGGAAGCTTTTCTCACATTCATCGGTCCACATGAACTTAACCTTATTTTGAGTCAATTTTGTCATAGGAGAAACAATAGAGGAGAACCTATTCATAAACCTTCTATAGTAACCCACAAGGCCCAAGAAACTCCTAATGTCCGACAGGGTCAATGGCTAGGCAATTCCTAATCACATTGGTTTTCTTAGGATCCACTTTTTATACCATCCCCGAACACCACATGACCCAAGAATGCAACCTCTTGGAATAAAAATTCACACTTGTTATACTTAGCATACATTCTCTCCTCCCTCAATCTTTGCAACACAACTCTTAAATGACCCATATGCTTCTTCCTACTATGTGAATAAATCAAAATATCATCAATGAAGACTACAACAAAGGAATCAAGGTAGGGCTTGAAGACCCTATTCATTAGGTCCATGAAGATGGCTAGCGTATTAGTCAACCCAAAAGACATCACCATAAATTCATAATGCCCATATCTAGTCCAGAAGGCCCTCTTTGGAATATCACACTCCCTCACCCTAACCTAATGGTCCCCGGACCGAAGGTTAATCTTAGAGAAAAAGCTAGCCCTTTGCAATTGGTCAAACAAGTCATCCATCCTTGGAAGAGGATATCTATTATTTATAGTGACCTTATTGAGTTGCCGGTAGTCAATAAACATTCTAAGTGACTCGTCTTTCTTCTTTACAAACAACACCAGTGCACCCACAGTGATTGGCTAGGTCCAATGAACCCCTTCTCTAACAAATCCTTCCATTGCTCCTTTAACTCCTTCAATTTTGCTGGGGCCATATGGTAAGGGGGAATGGAGATAGATTCGATTTTGGGAAGGAGATCTATGCCAAAATCTACCTCCTTTTTGGGAGGGACACCAAAAAAGTCATTTGGGAAGACATCAAGAAATTTATTTACAACTGGGACTGACTCTATGGAAGGGACTTTGGACTCCACACCTTTGACTCTCACAAGATTATACAAACATCCCTTGGAAATCAACCTATGGGCTTTAATACATGAGATGAACCTACCCCTGGCTAGCACATCATGACTTTCCCACTCAAGGATGGGTTCATTTGGAAATTAAAATTTGACCATATGGGTCCTATAATCAATAGAAGCATAGTATGCATACAACCAACCTATCCCAAGAATAAAATCAAAATCAACCATATCTAATTCAACAAATTCAGAAGGTAAGATTTCATGCAAGATGCAAATCAGACAATTTCTATACACCTTCCTAGCAACAATAGATTTACCAATAAGAGTAGAAACCTTATATGACTCATGCAACAATTCCTACTCAACATGGAACTTTTTAGCAATAAAGGGGGTAATAAAGGAAAGGGTGGCACCCGGATTAATCAAAGCATATACATCAAGATCAAAGATTTTGAACATAACGATAACTACATCAGGGACCTCACCAACCCGTTGCCTTCTATTTAGAGCATAGAATTGATTGTACCTTGGGGCACTACCTTGAGGACCACCCCTTCCAAATGGAACCGCATTTGCTCCCCAGACCTTGCCGTGATTTCTTGTACAATCCATCATCATGTGACTAAGATCCCCATAACCATAGCATGCACTAGTACCCTTCAAATATGGGAAATTATGTCTCTTCCCACTTTTAGGACATACTTCATTAGGAGACACAACACCTACACCTTAGGGCCTAGGGAAATCATTGGCAAACTCTCTATTTGTATCATGATGGAATAGACCACCCCAAATATGAGCTCTCTTGGCCTCATGGCCCTTCCTATTCCTCAACATTTCTTCTTCCATATGTTCAGCATATGTCATTAACCGAGAAAAGTCCATATCTCTAATAAGCAAGGCGGATCGACACTCTTCACTTACCAAATTGGAGACCCCCATAACAAACTTATTCGTCCTTGATCTAGGGTCGGCTACCAAATAAGAAGCATCCTTTGAAAGTTGATTAAATTTGAGGGCATACTCCCTCAAACTCATAACACCTTATTTCAAGTTCATAAACTCAACCAACTTTACTTCCCTAAGCTCAAGAGGGAAGAACCGATTAAGGAAGGCTAATTTAAATTCCTCCCAAAGCACAATATAGTCACTACCCTTCTCACCTTTCCATTGATTAAACCAAATTTGGGCCACGTTCTTGAGTTGGTACAGCTCTAACTCTGCCTTTTCAATTGGCCTAACACTCATGATCGACAAGATTTTGTAGATTTCAGCAATAAACTCTTGGTGGACCCTCATCTTCCTTTGACCCATGGAAAACCAGAGGATTCATCCTCATGAAGTCCCTTACCTTAGCTCTTCCAAGATTTTGTAGATTTCAGCAATAAACTCTTGTGCTCCTTGTTAGACTTGTTTGGCTATTACTTGGGCAAGCATTGTAAGAGCATCTCAAAGTTCACCATTGGTAAGTTATTTCTCGTGTGTTTCGGCTCGTCTTCCTCTAGTATTCTACATGATCTAGTATAGCGAAGAACAATCGTTAGGGGGGAAACAACTCATCACAACTCTAAAGCATGACTTAGGACATGAAGAAGGGAAACATTTCCTAAAATATCTCATACCCTCCTATTTCATAGTCATGGCACACTACACAACCATGAATAGGACTCTAATCGATGTGGTGTGTTGGACTCCAAAGATTTATCAACCTAGTGCTCTGATACGAAGTTTGTCACATCCCAAGCCTAGGGCCTAGATATGATCGGCAAATGGGTAATCCAAAGGGATCCCAAACAAGCCTCATAGCATATCAACACATATTCTTAGTCGTGGAAGCAATATTAAACATCATAAGAAAAAATGAACAAGGGAAAATGGGACTAAGGGAGAAGTAGGATGTAATACTTAAACAACATAGAGGAGTCAAAGCTCATACATAAATACTCAACATGTCCAACAAACACCTCAAGTACATAGATAGAGCAGGGGCCAAGACAAAGTAACCGAGCTCATCCTCATAGTTAAATAGAACATAAGAATAATGTGTAAATACATAGATAAGAGCGAAACATAAACCAATATCCCAAGAATGGAGGACTCACTAACAAGCTTAGAATACCACTACATAGCAACGTGGAAGAGGATGATCATCTTGGGAACCAGTTCCTACATGGTGATATCAAGTAGGCAAGAGTATGCATTTGTACTTTTTAATTTACTGAGTATGTGGGATGCAATCTAACAAGAGACAAGCTTCATAATCAATAGGAATAATGATAGGTAATAGGCATAATATAGCAATATATCATATATGATCAATGCATAAGTAAAATATGCTTAGGCAAATCATGCTTATATAGAATATCATATGTGAATATGAGACCAAGCTAACTTTTGAATGTATGAACCCACTGCTAGGTTGGTAAGTCAAATTATCTTCAACTACCCCCACAACATCAAAGGGCATAATAGTATTCGAATCACCCACACATTTCCACAATATAGACAAATGAAATAACAGATGAACCAAATCCATTTCACTAGGCAATTCCAACTCATAAGGTACCTTACAAACCCTTCTCATCACGCTATAAGGTCCTATATATCTCGGGCTCAACCTGTCCTTCTTAATAAATTGAACCATACCCTTTATGAATGACACCTTCAAGTAGACCCAATCATCAACTCTAAATTTGAGCACCTATCTCCTCACATCGGCATAAGACTTTTGATGACTTTGGGCCTTTTTTAACCTTTCTCTAATCATCCTAACATTCTGAAGACCGTCCATACCCAGATCAGGTCCTATCAAGGTCACCTCAAAAACCTAAAACCACCCCACCAAGGATCTACAATGCCTACCATAGAGAGCCTCAAAAGGAGCCATACCGATGCTAAAATGGTAGCTATTGTTGTAGGCAAAGTCAATCAATGGTAGATGATCATCCCAACTACCTTTAAGCTACAATATACAAGACCTAAGAATATCCTCAAATGTTTGGATAGTTCTTTTGGCTTGGCTATCCATTTGAGGGTGAAAGTCGTACTATTCTTAACTTTTGTAACAAGACCCCTTTGAAAGGAGCTCCAAAATGTGAAGTAATTAAGCAGTACTATTAGATATAATGGATGAAGGAATCCTATGAAACCTCACGAAGTCATCGATGTATAACCTTGCATACTTCAGCCCTATATGTCGTCTTTACCAGTAGGAAATGAGTTAATTTTATCATCCTATCAACCACAATCCAAATGGAATCAAAACCTTTTCTAGTCCTGGGCAACCCAACCAAAAAATCCATATTAATCACCTCCCACTTCCAAGTAGGAATCTCTATATGTTGGGTTAGACCACTAACTTTTGATGATTCACTTTGACGTGTTGACAACTATGACAACCAAAAATGAATTTGGCAGTATCCCTCATCATGCCTCCCCACCAATACACACCCCTCAAATCTATATACATTTTAGTAGAATCGAGGAGATAGAGTAAGAACAATTATGGGCCTCATCAAGGATCTTTCTATCAAGAGATCAACACAAAGTACACACAACCTACCTTGGTACCTAAGGGCACCATCTCCCCCTTCGGAGAAAACCTCTACCTTTACCTCTTTCACCAAGGCCTTCAATTCTACCAAAGAGGGATCAAGATCTTGTTTTGCTATCAACTCGTCAACCAAGGAAGACTTAGAGCCATCCACAACAACAATATCACCAGCACGGACCTTCTCCAATGTAACCCCCAATCTAGCCAACTGATGCACTTCTCTAGATATATCCTTATCACCACCAACAACATGAGCTACGCTACCAATAGACACCCTACTTAAGGCATCTGTCATAACATTAGTCTTATTGGGATGATAATGCATACTCATATCATAATCCTTAAAAAGTTCTATCCACCTTATTTGCCTCAAGTTGAGATCTTTTTGAGTGAAGTCATATTGGAGGCTCTTATGATCAGTGAACACATCAACATGCACCCCATGCAATTAATGATGTAAAATCTTTAATGCAAATATCACGAAGACTAGTTCAAGATCATGAGTAGGATAGTTCTTTTTATGCACTTTGAGTTGTTTAGAAGCATAGGCTATAACTTTACCATTTTGCATTAGAACACAACCCAACCCAACTCTAGAAGCATCACAATACATAATGAACCCCTCTAGCCCATCTGGTAGTGTCAATATAGGAGCAGACACTAGCCTATCTTTCATGGTTTGGAAGCTCCTCTCATACTCATAGGTCTGCACAAACTTGGCCTTCTATACTCATAGGTCCACACAAACTTGGCCTTCTTTTGAGTCAATTTTGTCATAGGGGAAGCAATAGATGAGAAAACATTCACAAACCTCCGATAGTAACCCATTAAGCCCTAAAAACTCCTAATATCAGACGGGGTCAATGGTTTAGGACATTTCTAATCACATCGATCTTCTTAGGATCCATCTTGATACCATCCCCTGATACCACATGTCCTAGGAAGGGAACCTCTTTTAATAAAAATTCACACTTTTCATATTTAGCATACAATTTTTCCTCCCTCAATCTTTGCAACACAACCATCAAATAAGCCCTATGCTCCTTCTCACCACAAAAATAGATCAAGATATCATCAATGAGTACCACAAAAAATGAATCAAGGAAGGTTTTGAAAACCCTATTCATAAGGTAAATGAAGATGGTCAGTGCATTGGTCAACCCAAGTGACATCATAACAAACTCATAATGCCCATACCAAGTCCGAAAGACCATCTTGGGAAAATCACATTCCCTCATATTAACTTGATGATACCTAGACCGAAGATCAATCTTAAAGAAATAGCTAGCCCCTTGCAATTGGTCAAACAAATCATCAATTCTTGGAAGAGGATACCTATTGTTAATGGTAACCCTATTAAGTTGCTAGTAGTCAATACACATTCAATAGGACCCATCCTTCTTTTTCACAAACAACACTGGTGCGCCTCAAGGTGATTGGCTAGGCCTAATGAATCCCTTCTCCAACAAGTCCTGTAATTATTCCATAAACTCTTTAAGCTCCACCTGGGCCATATGGTAAGCTGGAATAGAAATGGGTTGAGTAACATCTATATAAAAATCTATTTCTCGTTCGAGAGGAATACCAGAAAGGTCATTTGGAAAGACATCAAGGAACTCATTAACAACCAAAGTTGACTCTACGGGAAGGACTTTGGACTCCACATAGCTAACAGTCACAATATGGCAAAGACACCCCTTAGAGATGAACTTATGGGCCTTAATGCAAGAGATGAACCTACCCTTGACCACAACATCATGACTCTCCCACTTGAGGACAAGTTCATTTGGGAATTAAAATTTGACTGTATGGGTTCTATAATTAATAGAAGCATACTATGCATGCAACCAATCCATCCTAAAAATTACATCAAAATCAACCATGTCCAACTTAACAAAATCACAAAGGCAACATTTTATGTAAGATGCAAATAGGACAACTTTTATAGACTTTTCTACCAACAATAGATGCACCAATAGGAGTAGACAACTCATATGAATCATGCAATAATTCAGGATCAACATCGAACTTTTTAGCAACAATAGGGGTAACAAAAGAAAGAGTGGCACCCAGATCAATCAATGCATACATATAAAAGTCTAAGATTTTCAACATACTGGTAACAACATTGGGAACTTCATCAACCCCTTGCCTGACATACAAAGCATAAAACCAATTGTGACTTGGGGCACCACCTTGTCAGCCACATCTCTCCAAAGGAATTGCATTAGCACCTTATGGATAAACCTCCTTGCCCTTGTTGTGATTTCGAGGGCAATCCACCTTTTTGTGACCCACTTCCCCACAACCATGGCATGCATTAGTATCTATCAAGCATTGGCCCTTATGACCCTTACCACACCTAGAACACACCTCATTAGGAACCACCACACCAATACCTTGGGTTCTTGGGAAGTCACTGGCAAATCCCTATTAGAAGCATGAGAAAACCCTTGGATTTGGTGGAATCGACCACCCCTTTAGCATTGGAATTTGCCATCAAAATGAGCCCTCTTGGCATTATAGCCCCTTCTCTACATTAATTTCTCCTCTTCTATTTGCTTAGTATAGGTAATTAGATGTGACAAGTCTATGTAACTAATCAATATGGCAGACCAGCACTCCTCACTAACCAAGTCATAAATACTCATCACAAATTTGTTCATCCTAGATCTTGAGTCGGCAACCAAATATGAAGTATATTTCAAAAGTTGGTTGAAAATGAGGGCATACTCCCTCACACTCAAAGACCCTTGTCTCAAATTCATAAATTCCACCAACTTAACTTCCCCAATTCAAGATGGTAAAACTAATTAAGGAAAGCCACCGTGAACTCCTCTGAAAGTACCACATAGTTAAATCCCTCTATTCCCTCCATTGGTTGTACCACATTTGAGCTACTCCCTTGAGTTGGTAGGATGCCAACTCTGCCTTATCCTTCGACCTCACAGCCATGATAGACAAAATGTTGCAGACCACATCAATGAACTCATGAGGGTCCTTAATCACCTTTGACCCAGGGAATTCGGGGGATTAACTCTCATAAAGTCTTTCACCCAAGATGCCAGTGTATGAGCATCAGGGGCTTAGGCCCCTTGATTGGCTTGATTAGCTACAACTTGTGCAACCAAGGTGATAGCATCCCTAATGTCACATCCTGCCTATATCTCTGCCCAAAATAGTGCAGAAAATGTTCCCAGCATGCTCCAGAAGGCCCCTGAACTCGCTAGAATGGTGCAAAAGATTGAAGACCACACTAGAGAGTCTCGGAATATTCTATAAAGACGTAAAACGGTCTTGGGCAGCCAAGTTGCCTAAATATCTTAGATATTTAGCTAGAAATATCTTAGATATTTTATAGGAACTTTCTAGCCTTGCATTGTCAACCGTTGGATCAAATTGATCCCAACCGTGCATTAGGAAGGGAGCTTAGTATAAATACCCCTCATAGGCTTCTCATTCAGCATCAACCAAGAAATTCATCAAGTAACAAGTTTTGTAAAGCTTTCCCAAGTAATAAGAAGTCTTTCCTTCTTAGAAGATCTTTGTCTTCTTAATCTAGCATTCCCTTAGCGATCTAAAGTTTGAAGGCTTGCTAGTGTTTGCAAATTTAGGCAAGAATCATAGGCAAATTGACTAGCACCATACGGAAGTCTTAGCATAAGTCTAAGTCCATAACAAAGTGGTATCAGAGCAAGGTCTGAACTAAGGGAAGCATGGCAAGCGAAGGAGACATTAACGACACTAACTCCAACATTATGATGGATGCTAGTAAGAAACGCAAGGGCAAGAAAAGCTCAAAGAAGGCTAGGGAGGTTCCAGTAGAACCATCCCTAAGTGAAGCTAAAACAACCACTCACCTTCAGCTACAGAGTTGAGTGATGATGAATGAGGCAAAGATCCCTCCGATATACCGCTCGACAAAGGATGGGTTGAGAGGGTAGATACTGCCCGACGCATAACGGAGTTCTTAGGCCATCGCTTAAATGAGTTTGATGGCAAGTTTAAGGGCCTGGAGGAGCTCACCCTTAAAGAGAATGAGCATATCGGAAAGGAGTTGGACAGACAACAGTTGGCGGTGTACGAGCTGTGGGAGATGATCACATCCTTAGAATTCCGGCTCATGGAAGCACATATCAAGATGGAGGCCATAAGCGCCACAATAAAGGGCATCACTGAGACCATAGAGTCTATGGTTTCAAGGATGAGGGAATTGGAGGAAGGAGTGGTCGATGGTAGATGCTTGTGGACTACCGGGGAAATGGAGGCCAAAATCGAAGCTCCCAAGCCACCTGTCTTTAAAGGCATTCGAGATGCGCAAGAGGTGGAGAACTTCTTGTGGCACTTGGAAAATTACTTCAAGTGTAATAAGATAAGGGGCGACGATGCAAAGATCAACATGGGCATGGTATACATGACAGAGATGGCAATGTTGTGGTGGAAGTAGAAAGGAGCCGAGATAGGCAAAGGACTCTGCACGATCGACTTGTGGGAGCAGTTTAAAGCTGAGTTTAGGAAGACCTTCTACTCAAATAATGTCATCTAGGAAGGCAAAAGGAGGCTTAGGGGTTTGAGGCAAACGGGCAGCATGAAAACCTACATAAAGGAGTTCACAATGCTCACCTTTCAAATCCCCAACCTCACGGAGGAGGACATGTTATTCCACTTCATGGATGGATCACAGGGTTGGGCTAAGACAGAACTGGAGCACCGACAAGTTTCCACCTTTGATGAGGCCATCACCTAGGCAGAGTCCCTAATGGACTCTCAACGTGGTAGGCGAGATAAAGACCGGGGAGACGACAAGGATATTAGTCATGACCAAGGTGTGGGAGATGGTGAAAGAGGCCGAGGTTAGTAGCCATATCCCAAGGGTCATGGCAAAAGTGGGGGATACGATGGCAAAAGTTAGAGTTCGCAGTCATCTCCCAGGGATCATGGTCCCGGCAGGTCTGAGGATAGAAGGATCGAGTAACAGGGTTATAACGAGGGCAAGACCCCACTTGTGAAGGAGTTCAAGTGCTATATGTGCGGAGGGCTGCATAGTTGTTTCAAATGACCCAAACTAAAAGAACCTTAGTGCCATGCGGCAAGAACGGAAGGAACCTAAGGCACAGGAGAAGGCATCTGAATCAGGGGAAGATTTGGATACGGTGTAGTTGGGAGTGATTGGGCTATGCAGAGCAGTCATGCAGTAGCCAGAAAAGCCAAAGGAAGGCAAGGCACAATATGTGGACATAATGATCAATGGGCGACCCGCTCGTGCCTTGGTCAACACAAGCGCAGAGGTTAACATTGTGACTAAGTCTGTGGCATCCAAGTTGGGACTAAAATATAGCCCAACCGATGCGTAGCTTAAGACAATTAATGCACCAATGACTCCAGTATGTGGCGTTGCTCAAGGAGTCAATATAGTTTTAGGGAAGTGGAATGGTAAGACCAACTTCCATGTTGATCCAGTTGATCTCTTTGACATAATACTTGGGTAGGTGTTTTTCTGAGAGTGCCCTGCAAGTATCAGTTCCTACCTTAAACAACTTGTGATTTTTGAGAAGGAGTGCCCCTGCATGGTACCCTTAGAGGAGAAGCTCAAGTCAAGGGGATTAGCGTAGCTGTCGGCTATGCAGCTTATTGAAGGGTTCCAGGATAAGCAGTCATTGCCATGTTCCACGCCTATGAAGTAGGGGAGACACCAGAAAAGAAGCTGACGAAGAAAGTTGAGAATGCTAAAGGACGGCAACTTCCAGTGATACGACCCAGGCATGAAAGAGGAGCAAACTCCAGGAAAGGCCATAGAGGGACGGTATAAGAAGATGCCACAGTACAGAGGTATAAAATAGGAAGTTCCTACAATATCATTGCACTGAGGTCGTCGTAATATGAGGTGGGGGAGTGTGCCATATCCCGCCTATATTTCTGCCCAAAACAATGCAGAAATTGCGCTCGGCATGCTCTAGAAGGCCCCAAAACTAACTAGAATGGTACAAAAGATTGAAGACCACACTAGAGAGTCCCATAATATTCTAGAAAGATGTAGAACAGTCTTGGGCAGCCAAGTTGCCTAAATATCTTAGATATTTAGCTAGAAATATCTTAGATATTACATAGGAACTTTTTGGGCTTGCATTGTCAACCGTTGGATCAAATTGATCTCAACCGTCCATTAGGAAAGAGGCTTAGTATAAATACCCCTCATGGGCTTCTCATTTAGCATCAACTAAGAAATTCATCAAGTAACAAGTCTTGTAAACCTTTCCTAAGTAATAAGAAGTCTTTCCTTCTTAGAAGCTCTTTGTCTTCTTAATCTAGCATTCCCTTAGCGATCCAAAGTTTGAAGGCTTGCTAGTGTTTGTAAATTTGGGCAAGAATCATAGGCAAACTGACTAGCGTTGTACGAAAGCCTTAGCATAAGTCTAAGTCTGTAACACTAAGGTCTATATTGGTCAATTGCCCCTAAGGTGTGCAGGCTCGTCTTGCTCTTGTGTTAGGCATGATCTATTATAGTAAAGAACAATCATTAGAGGGACAAACTTACTTTAACTCCATAGAATGACTGAAAACACGAAGAAGGAAAATATTTCATTAAGTGTCTCACTGTCTTCTACTCATAGTTGTGGTGCACAACACAACCATGAATAAGACTCTAATCAATGCGGTGTGTTGAACGTCGAGGATCTAACAACCTAGTGCTCTAATACCATCTTTGTCACAACCCAAGGCTAGGGCCAAGACGTGACCAGTGAATGGGGAACCCAAAGGAACACCAAATAAGCCTCACAACATATTATTGTACATTCTTGGTAGCGGAAGCAATTAAAATAACAATGACAGATAAGTATAAACAATTTAATTAGTACTAAGCGTACACTTCCATATCATAACCTAAAGGAACAAGAGAGTCAAGGCTCATAACACTGATACATAACATGTCCAACAACACCTCTACTACATAGATAAGAGTGGGGGCCATGAGAAATAATTGTCCTCACCCTCATAATTAATACATAAATAAAAGAAAGATAGTATTAATACATAGAAAGAGATCATAAGTAACATCCCCGAAATGGAGGACTCGCCAACTAGCTTGAAAGACAATCGCACTAGCCATGTGGAGGAGGAGGAGGATCAAGTGGTGCACTAGTTCCTACATGGTGACATCATGTAGGTATAGAGTATGCGTTAATATGTTTGAATGTACAAAGTATGTAGGATGCAATGCAATAATTTATATGCATCATAGTCAAAATGCATAATAATTCTCAATATGTAGCATAATAGCAAGATACTATATATGATTAATGCTTACTTAAAACATGCTTACATACTATCATATTTGTGGATCGTAGCATCCTAACACCCTTAGTGATTGAGGTATAAAACTTTTTAATTGGTTGGTGGATCATCGCACCCTATAATCAATAGTAACTAGAGTACAAACACCTCTACATGGTTCCCAAGGTATAAACCCCCTAACATAGTTGGTAGATTGTCACACCCTACGACCCGTGGTGATCAAGCTACAAACTCCCTGACATTGTTATCAAGGTACAAACCCCTCGACATGGTTATCAAGGTACAAACCCCTTGACACGGTTAGCCAGCGCAACCCCCGGGTAGGGAGAGCTCACATTCGAACACTATATAGAGACTACCATATACATACACTTATTTCATAAACATTTTATCATCATATAGTCATTCAACTCATAAGACATGCATTGGACCTTTAATTTCGCAAAACCCACAATCGGACATTTTATCAAACACTTAGAGGGTATGTAGTGCTATTGTAAAATCATGCAATTCAAGAGTGTTGTCATGCTAGATATTTTAATGTAAAACCATTAATAGATACTTGGTAATACCTTCAAGAAATATACATTAAAATCATTCATCAAATCTCACATTAGATCTTAGATTCATTACCCAAAACATAATAAAATAGTCACAATTTCACAAACCCAACATAGTATGCAGTTAATTTCATAATAAATAAGACCCATGAGTAAATCAACTTTAAATCATACAAATTAGAGTACAAGGAAGCTTGGGTATCATGGGTGAAAGAAACCCATATACCTTAACTTTGGAGATAAACATGATGAAGATTGGAGGTAGGGACTTGAAGCTTGAGAGGGAATCCATAGATCCAGATTAGTTTATGAGACTTGAGTTTTGGAGTAGAATAGTTCGCTAAATGTTTAAGTGAAGGTAAAAAATAGATAAGTATAGGTATCTTTATGCTTGGGAACACTTAGGCCCAAGACTTAAAAGTCTTAGACTAAAGTCAAAACTGAAATAAAATACATAGAGGCACGCCCTTGACGTGTCACGTCAGGGGCACAAAAACCTCTCTGGAAATCACACTTTGCAATTTCCAAATTTTGATATGGCTAAGCTTAAATCAGGTTAGACCCAGTTTTCATTCAAATTGACCCCTTGAGCAAGAATTTGAAGTTGAAATTTGGATATCACGTATAGATTTTGAGATATATAGAAATTATAATTTTGGACACTTTTGAGGCACATTTTCAGGCACTTTGGGGGGTTGTTACAAAGGAGATACCCATAGATAATACTACTTGGAAACTTGAAATTTTCATAAAAAGTAAAATTGGACTCCATTGGTGAAAGAACCCTATGAATAAAACTCACATACCTCAAATTTAGGTTTTCTTGAAAAGAGCTTGAAAAGAACTTGGGGCTTGAAGAGAATCCTTGAGTTCTAAAGCTAGCCTTGAAATCCTAGAAATTGGAGTGAGATATTTGGTTAAGTCTTGGAGAGGGTTTTCAGAGTGTCTTGAGTGATGTAGAGTTGAAAAATGTCTAAGTATAGGTGTTTTTCACGCATATGTGGGCATTGTCCTATGACCACAATTCCCTTGGTCGAGATAGAAAAATTGAGGAAAATCTTACACTGGTCTACATCACACAGGCCTAGTTTGTATTGCTCTGCGCCCCTGGCGTGTTGCATGCACAGCGTGGACAAACACTAGATAAGGAAAATTAGCTAAAATTATTTTTCGCTACGAATCCTTTGAAATTGGGGTTACACCCATTTCCCACTAAATTTTGCCCCCTGATCGAGAATATTGAAATGACCCTAAAAAGTGCCGAAAAATGTGCCTCAGAATGCTCAAAATTTTAAAATTCCATATGTCTCAAAATTCATGCACGACACCAAAAATTTGACTTCATATTCTTGTTCAGACAGTCAAAATTAGGTGAAAAAGGTCTAACTGTGCTTTTTAAGAAACTGAATTGAATTGTGATTTTTCAAAGTGGTTTGAAAATAGTGAGGTTTGCGTGCCGCTTCCACGATGCGCACCTATGTTATTTTGGGACTGTTTTTTGAAGTTCAGTCAATGACTTCTAAGTATTGGGACTAAGTGTTCCCAAACATGTGTTTACCTATACTTAGCCATATTTCATCCTCATATCACCCTAAGCATTCCCCAATACTCACTCCAACACTTAGACATACTTTTCACTCCTAAATTCATGTCTCAAAACCCTCATCGAAAACTAAGGATTTCCTTCAAGCTTCAAGACTCTATTTTCAATCTTCATCAAAATCTTCCTCAAAGCTAAGGTATATAGGTTTTAGCTATTGAGGTCTTGCTGTCATGGTGCCCTAATCTCCTTTTTACTCAATTTGCATGATTTAAAGTTGATTTTTACAATTGGGTTTACTAGTATGAACATGTCTATGAACTATGCTAAAGCTATGTAAAGTTATGACTCTTTTGCTATGTTTTGAGCTATAAATCTTAGATCTATTGTAAGATTTGTTAAGGGGTTTTGATGTATATTGCATGAGGGTGTTGAAAGGTGTCTATTAATGGTTTTACAATAGATTTTCTTCATGATTTCATCTCTATATTTTTTGATTTTATACTAGCATTACACACCCTCTAACTGTTTGATAAAATCTCTGAATGTGGTTTCTTGAGGAATTGAAGGTCCAAAGCATGAGATATGATATGATTGATTTTATGATGATGAAAGATGATTATGTATATGATATAATCTATATCAAGTGTTGTATTAGACTATTCCCAATGCTAGGGGACTAAGAGCCCAAATAACCTTGTTGAGGGGTTTGTACCATGATAACCGAGGTGGGGGTTTGTACTCATCAGCCATGTGAGGGGTTTGTGCTTCACTACCCAGGTGACTAGGTGAAATTATCATCAACCAAACCATCATTAACCAACTAAGGGTTTTGTACTTTGGAATGTAGCTTGGTCTCTTCTACACATACGATATCCTATATGAGTATGAGTTACTTAAGCATGTTTTACTTATGCATTGATCATGCATGCCATATTGTTATATTATGCCTATTGCATATTGTTATGCATTTTGATTAAGGTGTCTATCTTTTGTTGCATTGCATCCTACATACTTAGTACACTCAAAATGTACTAATGCATACTTTTGCTTACATGATATCACCATGCACGAACCGGTGTTCAAGTTGATCATCCACTTGGCTAGATTAGTACCACTTAAGCTTGTTGGTGAGTCTTCCAATTCGGGAACCTTAGTCTATGTTACTCTTATTATGTATTAAGACATTCTTCTTTATGTTCTATTTTGACTATGAAGGTGAGCACAGTTGCTTTGTCTTGGCCCCTGCTCTTATCTATGTATTAGAGGTGTTTGTTAGACATGATATGTACCTATGATATGAGCTTTGACTCTTGTCTCTTGATTATGATGTTTATGCAAACTTTCTCCCTAGTCAATTCGCCCTCTATTCTTATTCTTTATGTCATTTATCTGCTTCTATGACCAATGATGTATAATGACAAGTTAAGAGGCTTGTTTGGGGTTACTTCGGGTTCCCCATTCAACATGTCATGTCTAGTCCCTAGGCTTTGATCATGACAAACATGAAGTCAGGTTTTTTATATAGCGTAGGAATTTTGAGATATATGAAAATTATGATACGGGTATTTTCTAAGCACATTATTGGGCCATTTCAATATCTTACCCTTGGGAAAATTCATCCCCGAATATCAAAGAAACATGGATAAGAGAAGTAATCGAGAAGATTTCAGCCCGACATGAATGCAACAAATGCATTTAATCATCGTTTTCAAAAATTTCAACAAGAATGTTGAAAATCACAATAAACGCAACATAAACATGAATGCATGCAAAATGACATAAGGGCTGAAACTTAAGACTTGAAATCATATAGGGGACTTAAGTTAGTACCTTTGGCTTAAGTAGAGTGGAAGAGTTATGGATATAGCTTCCCATGTGGCACTTTCAACTTGTTGGTTCCTCTAAAGGACCTTGACGGAAGCTTCATTTTTGTTTCTCAACCTCTTCAATTGTCTATCAAAAATCTCCATTGGGACTCCTTATAAGTCAAATTGTCTTCTACAACACCCACAACATTCAAGGGCACTATAGCACTTATATCACCTACATACTTTCTCAATATGGATACATGGAAGACCAGATGAACCATATTAATTTCCATAGGCAACTCGAACTCATATACAACATTACCCACTCTCCTCAAAACTTTATAAAGACCCACAAATCTTAGGCTTAATTTCTCCTTCTTGCCAAAGTGGACCACAGCCTTCATGGGTGAGACTTTCAAGTAAACCCAATCACTAACCTTAACCAAAACTCATCCGGATCTAAGGATTTCATTCAAGCTTCAAGCCTCCATTTCAAATCTTCTTCAAGAAACTCTCAAAGGTCAAGGTATGTAAGTTTTAGCCAATGTGTTCTTCCACCCATGGTGCCCTAATCTTCTTTTACACAATATGTATGATTTGAAGTTGATTTTACAAATGGTTTTACTATTATGAACATGCCAATGAACCATGGTAAAGCTATGTAAATTTGTAAATGTTTTGCTACGTTTAGAGCTATAAATCTTGGACCTATTGTAAGATTTGATAAGGGGTTTTGGTATATATTGCTTGAGGGTGTTGCAAGGGGTTAATTGATGGTTTTATAATGCATTTCCTTGCATGATTTCATCTCTAAATTGCATGGTCTTATACCCTTATTATACAAATGCCAAGTATTTGATAAAATATCTGGATGTGTTTTCCTAAGAAGTTGAAGGTCCAAAGTATGAGATATGATATGAATGACTATATGATGATAAAATGAGCTTATGTGTATGATATACTCTATATAAAGTGTTACATTAGACCATACTCGATCCGGGGGAACAAGAGCCCAGTTAACCATATTGGGGGTTTATGCTCATCAACCATGCGAAGGGTTTATACTTCATCACCTTATTGATAAGGTGTGATTATCATCAACCATGTGAGGGGTTTATACCACACAACCACCAAGGGGTTTGTACCTTGAATAGCTAGATTGGTCTCTTCTACACATATGATGTCCTTTACGAGCATGAGTTACTTAAGCATGTTTTACTTAAGCATTGATCATACATGTCATACTGTATATCATGCCTATTGCTTAATAATATGCATTTTTATCATGATTCCTATCTATTATTGCATTACATCTTACATACTTAGTATATTCAAACATACTAACACATACTCTTGCCTACAAGATATCACCATGTTGGGATCGAAACCCAAGTTGATCATCCTTCTCCTCTACATGGCTAAGTCGGTGCTTCTCAAGCTGGTTAGTGAGTCCAACACTTTAGGGACTTCAGTATATATTTCTCTTAATATGTATTGAACATTTTTATTTACTTTCTATTTACAATATGAGGGTGAACCTAGTTGCTTTGTATTGACCCCCACTCTTATCTATGTAGTAGAGGTGTTGTTGGACATGTTATATATGATATAAGCCTTGACTTTTTGTCCCTTGATTATGATGTTGTACAAGCTTTCCCCTTAGTACCATTGCCCCCTATTTCTACTCTATTATGTCATTTAAATTCTTTTGTGACCAATGATGTGTAATGATAAGTTAAGAGACTTAAGTCACCATTCGAGCTCCCCATTCACTGTGTCACTTCTAGGCCCTATTTTGGGTAATGACAGTATAACTAGAGAAAGCACTCAGCTTCTAGTTTTGCATGATGGGAGGAATTTTTTACAAGTTTCTAATGTTTAATAAATTATATGAATGAATGTTGAAGCTTTGCAGCAGTTGGCAGAACAACATTCATAACAATGTAGAAATCATATTAAGTTATCATCTTTTCGAAGTCCTTGAAACACCCAAATCAAGAAAACATACAAGGAGTACAGAGAAGTAAGGAAACAGAAGAAAGTTTAGTATGGAAGAACAAATAGGGTTGGTAAATATAAGCAAAGAACATGTGTTTTGGTTTATGGGGTTGTGGGGACTGTAGAAAGGAGGAATATAGAAAGAATACAACTTTGAGAGTTGTGAGCTGAAAGGAGGAATGTTTTTGCCTATTAACCCTCTTTGTTCATTTCTTGTTTATTTTGAGCTATGTTTGGATTTAAGAAGAAAGAAAGGAAAATGGAGTCATATAAATTAGTTTAATGTCATAATTTGGTATATGGCTCTATCTTCAATGGTTCACAGAGTTGAGTAGAGAAAAAGCATTTTGGTTCGAGGTGGTGTCCCTATAAGTCCTTGTTTGCCGAAACTTTCTTTTTGAAGTCATTTTCTTTTTTTAGGCTTTTTGGTTCGTACCTTTTCATGGGCTATGCTTGTTCCTCTACTATTTATTTTTATCCCCTTTTCCTAATCATTCTCATCATTTAGTTACTCTATGAGACTGGACTAGGATATTGGTGTTCAACAAATTTCAAGTCACTACTTGTTGGGCTAAAGGTCAATTTATTAATTTACTTCCAATTGCAGCTATTGTCGACCATCCTATCATTTCCTTTTGGTTATTTTAATAAAGCACCGAGAGGAAGGAGCCTTAAAGTTAGCCTTAAGCCTGAAATATTTAGACTAGAGAAGTTGTATCTAGTATCAAATATGGCTAGGAAAGATAGGTTTAACAGAAATAAAAATCCTCAATCTGTAATACTCACAGACTTTCTGGTTATAATGCCTTGTTGAATCATCATCACTTAAACACTTAAATGCCTTGGATACTTTCTTAAATAACTCTTTCGATCTTGGAGCCTTAACTTTGTCAGGATGAACTTTTAATTAAAGTTTCTTTATGACCTCCTAATCTCCTCAATTGAACAACCCCTCTCTAGACCTACAATTGTGTAATGGTCCTTCTTAATCTTATTTTTCTTAATCAACTGCAGAGTTGCCATTCCAAATTTTCACAACGAGCCAAAACATCTTTTCATAGATAGATCACTTATATTAACATACATAAATAGAAACAAACTATGAGGTTGGAGTTATTTCAGAAGCATATGCCGAAAGTTGGGAATAACCACTATAGGCATTGTTGTAAGGTGGTGGCCGCTGGCCATAACTAGGTTGAGCACTATCAGGTTTGGAACCATAAACAGGTTGTCATTAGCTAAGCCTAGGGCTTAGACGTGACATGGTGAATGGGAAAATCGAAGAAACCCTAAACAAGCCTCTTAACTTATCATTACACATCATTGGTCTTGAAAGCATATAAACGACATAAAAAGAGTAAGAATAGGGGCAAAGGGACTAAGGGAGAGGTTGCATAACATCATAATCAAGAGACAAAGAGTAAAAGCTCATATCATAGGTACATAACATATCCAAAAAATACCTCTAATACATAGATAAGAGCGAGGACCAAGACAAAGAAATAGGGCTTACTCTCATAGTCAAAATAGAAAATAAAGAAGACTGTCTCCATACATAATAAGAAAAACATAGACTAAGGTCGCCTAAGTAGAGGACTCACCGACTAGCTTGAGTAGTATCGCACTTGCCAGGTGAAGGAGGAGGATGATCAACTTGGGCACCAGTTCATAGATGGTGATATCATGTAGGCAAGAATATGCGCTAGAACGTTCGAATGTACTAAGTATGTAGGATGTAATGCAACAAAAAATAAGCATCATAGTCAAAATGCATAACAATAGGCAATAGTCATCAAATAACAATATGCCATGTATGTCTAATGCTCGAGTAAAACATGCTTAAGTAACCTATGCTCAAATAGGATATCGTATGTGTAGAAGAGACCAAGCTAAAGTTTCAAAGTACAAACCCCTTGGTTGGTTGATTATGGTCTCACCCTATCACATTGGTGGTGTGGTACAAAACCCTCACATGGTTGATGGTAATTTCACCTTATTATCCTATTGGCGAAGTACAAACCCCCTCACATGGTTGATGAGTAAAACCCCCTACCTCAACTATCAAGGTACAAACCCCCCGACAAGGTTATCTCGGCTCTTAGTCCCCCTGGATCGGGCATGTTCTAATGCAACACTTTATATTCATTATAACATATACATAAGCTCATTTCATCATCGTAACACCAATCATATGATATCTCATGATTTGGACCTTCAATTACTCAAGAAACTATAACTGGACATTTTGTCAAACACTTGGCGGGTGTGTAATGCTAGTATAAAACCATGAAACATAGAAATGAAATCATGCAAGAAAATCCATTGTAAAACTATCAATCAACACCTTGCAACACCCTCAAGAAATATACATCAAAACCCTTCATCAAATCTCATATTAGATCCAAGATTTATAGCTCAAAACATATCAAAACAATCACAGCTTTACATAGTTTTAACATAGTTCATAGACATGTTCATACTAGTAAACCTAATTGTAAAATAAATTTTAAATATGCAAATTGAGTAGAAAGGGGGATAGGACACCATGGGTGTAAGGACCCAATGGTTGAAACCCACATACCTTAACTTTGGAAAAACTCTTGGTGAAGATTGAATATGGAGGCTTAGAGCTTGAAGGAAATCCTTAGTTCTAGATGAAGGTCTTGAGAATTGAATTTATGAGTGAAATATATGGCTAAGTATAGGTATTGGGAGATGTTTAGGATGATATGAGTGTGAAATATCACTAAGTAAAGTTAGAAACACATTTGGTACCACATTGTCCCAAGAGTTAAAAGTCTTGGACCAAAGTCAAAACTAGCAGAATTTTAATGCTAGCGCGCGCCCTTGGCGCGTCGCACCAGGGGTGCTGATCGTCCCTAGAAATTGCATTTTTGTGATTTTCAAATTTTTTTACGATTGCTCATAAATCGGAGTTAGACCATTAACCCCCTAATTTTGACCCCCTAAATAAGAATATAAAGTCAGATTTTCGATATCATGCACAAATTTTGAGATATATGGAAATTATGATTAGGGCACTTTCAAGGCACATTTTCGAGTACTTTTAGTGGTCATTTCAATATCTTCCCTTTGGGAACATTCGTCCCTGAATGTCAAAGAGACGCATAAGATAGGAGTGAACATAAATAAATCAACCCCAACAAGAATGCAACATTACGTTTAAAACACCATTTTCAAAATCTCAACATAAGTGTAAAATCATCACAAATTTGCCAATTTTAAACATGAATGCCTATGAATGACATAAGGGCTGAAATATAATACTTGAAATCGCATAGGGGACTTAGAATTAGTAACTTAGGCTTGAATGGAGTCGAAAAGATAAGGATACCACTTTTGCATGTCTGTTTCGGCCTCCCATGTAACACTTTGGACTTGTTGATTCCTCTAATGGACCTTAACCAATGCCACCTCCTTATTCCTCTGTCTCATCACTTTCCTATCCAAAATCTGAATCGGAACCTCCCCACAAGTCATGTTATCCTCAACAACCCTCACAACATTAAGAGACACATTAGCATTAGGATCACCCACATATTTCCTCAACATGGAGACATGAAATACCGGATGAAACAATTCTATCTCACTAGGTAACCTCAACTCATAAGCTACCTTGCCTACCCCCTTTATCAATTTCATAACGAACAACATATCTCAGACTCAACTTCCCCTGCTTACCAAAATGAACCACACCTTTCTTTGGGAAAAATTTCAAATATATCACCTACTTTGAATTCAAGGTCTCTTCTCCTCACATTGGCATAAGATTTTTGATGACTTTGGGCTATCTTTAACCTTTCTCTAATCATCCTAACCTTCTCAAGAGCCTTCATAACCAGATCTAGTACCAACAAATATATCTCACCAACCTCAAACCGCCCAACCGGTGATCTACAATGCCTAAGATAAAGATCCTCAAATGGAGCCATACCGATGCTAGAATGATAGCTATTATTATAGGAAAACTCAATCAAAGGAAGATGATTATCATATCTACCTTTATGCTCCAACACACATGCTCTAAGCATTTCCTCAAGAGTTTTGATGGTCCTCTTGGCTTGGCCATCCGTTTGAGGGTGGAAGGCGATAGAAAGCTTAACTCTAGTACCAATGCCCCTTTGGAAGGATCTCCAAAAATGTGAAGTAAATTGTGCCCCACGATCCAATATGATGGACAAAGGAACCCCATACAACCTTACCAAGTCATGAATGTATAACAGTGAATAAGATTCAGCCCTATATATGGTCTTAACCTGTAGGAAGTGAGCCGATTTCATCATCCTATCAACCACAATCCAAATGGAGTCAAAACTTTTTCTACTCTTAGGCAACCCAACCAAAAAATCCCTATTAATTATCTCCCACTTCTAAGTAGGAATCTCTATGTCTTGGGTTAGGCCACCCGACCTTTGATATTCGTCTTTGACTTATTGACAACTAAGGGAAACAAAAAATAATTTGGCATTGTCCATATTCATGCCTCCCCACTAATACACATCCCTCAAGTCCCTATACATTTTGGTGGAAGTGGGGTGGATAGAATAAGAAGAATTATGGGCCTCATCAAGGATTTTCTCCCTCAAAACACCAACAGAAGGCACACACAACCTACTTTGGTACCTAAGGGCACCATCTCCCCCTTGGGAGAAAACCTCTACTTTTCCCTCTTTCACCAAGGCCTTCAATTCAAGCAAGGAGGAGTCAAGATCTTGTTTTGCTATCACCTCATTAACCAAAGAAGTCTTAGACCCATCAACAATAACACCATCATCACCAACCACTTCAAACCTAACCCTCAATCTAGCCAATTGATGGACCTCCCAAGCCATTTCCTTATCACTACCGTTAACAAGAGCTAGGCTACCCATAAACACCCTACTCAAAGCATCCTTAACTTGCACAGATGATAATGCACACTGATATCATAGTCTTCAAGAAATTCTAACCATCTTCATTACCTCAAGTTGATATCATTTTGAGTGAAGATGTATTGGAGGCTCTTGTGATCAGTGAACACATCAACATTCACCCCATACAAGTAGTGACGCCAAATCTTTAATGCAAACACAATGGCAGCTAACTCTAGATCATGAGTAGGGTAGTTCCTTTCATGCACCTTGAGTTACCTAGAAGTATAAGCTATGACCTTACCATTTTACATCAACAAACAACCCAAACCAACTCGGGAACCATCACAATATACCACAAATCCCTCAAGCCCATCCATTAGTGACAATATAGGAGCAGACACAAGCTTGTCGTTCATTGTTTGGAAGCACCTTTCAGACTGATTGGTCCACAAAAATTTAACCTTCTTTTGATTCAATTTTGTCATAGAAAAACAATAGAGGAGAACCCATTCACAAACATTCTATAGTAACTAGCTAGGCCCAAGAAGCTCTTAATATCTGATGGGTCAACGGTATGGGCAAATTTCTAATCAAATCGATTTTCTTTGAATCCTCCTTCATACCATCCTTCGGTACCACATGACCCAAGAATGTAACCTCCTTCAACCAAAATTCACATTTTTCATACTTAGCATACAATTTGTCCTCCCTTAATCTTTGCAACACAACCCTTAAATGACGCATATGCTCCTACTACTACGTGAATAGATTAATATACCATCAATGAAGACCACAACAAAGTAATTAAGTTAGGGTTTGAAGACCGTATTCATAAGGTCCATGAAAATGGTTGGTGCATTGGTCAACCCCAAAGAAATCATAACAAACTTATAATGCCCAAACCGAAAGGTCATCTTCGAAATATCACACCCTCTCACCTTCACTTAATGAAACCTAGACCGAACATCAATCTTAGATAAATAGCTAGACCCTTGCAATTGTTCAAACAAATCATCAGTTCTTGGAAGAGGATACCTATTCTTAATAGTGGCAGTATTGAGTTGCCAGTAGTCAATACACATCCTAAGGAACCCATCCTTCTTTTTGATAAACAACACCAGAGCACCTTAAGGTGATTGGCTAGATCTAAAAAATCCCTTCCCTAATAACATCCACAATTGTTCCTTCAACTCCTTCAACTCTGTAGGGGCTATATGGTAAGAAAGAATAAAAATGGGTTCAGTATTAAGGAGGAACGCCGAGAAGGTCATTTGGTAGACATCATGAAACTCATTTACAACCAGGATCGACTCTATGGGAAGGACTCTAGACTTCACATCCCTAACCCTTATAAGATGATAAAGACACCCCTTAGAGATCAACGTACGGGCTTTAATGCATGAGATGAATCTACCCTTGACCATCACATCTTGACTTCCCACTCAAGGACGAGCTCATTTTGAAATTGGAATTTGACCCTACGGGTTCTACAATCAATAGAAGCATAGTAAAAATGCAACCAATCCATCCCAAGAATGATATCAAAATTAACCATGTCTAGTTCCATAAGTTTACAAGGCATCAATTTATGTAAAAGGAAAATAGAACAACTTCTATAAACTTTCCTAGCAATAATAGAGGCACTAATAGGAGTGACATTTCATATGACTCATGGAACAACTCAGGATCAACATGGAACTTTTGGGCAACAAAGGGGGTAATAAAATAAAGAGTGGCACCTGCATCGATCAATGCATACACATCAAAATCAAAGATTTTTAACATACTGGTAATAACGTCGGGAACTTCACACACCCCTTGTCTCCCATGTATAGCATAAAACTGATTGTCCCTTGGGATACCACCTTGAGGACCACCCCTACCTAATTGGACAACATTTGCACCCCGGTCTTTGCCACAGTTTCTTGGACAATCCATCTTCTTTTGACCAGTTCCCTACCTCCAAAGCATGCATTAGAACCTTTCAAACATGGACCTCTATGGCTCCTTCCACATTTACGGAACACAATAATAGGAACCACATAACCAACACCATTAGGCCTAGGGAAGTCATTGTTAAACCCTCTATTAGTAGCATGAGAAGACCCTTGGCCTTGATGAAATCTTGCACCTTTTGGAACTTACCCTCAAATCGGGCCCTCTTGGCCTTATGCCCCTTCTCTTCCTCAATTTCTCCTCCTCCATTTGCTCAGTATAGGTCATCAACAGAGATAAGTCTATGTCACTAATTAGCATGGTGGTCCGGCATTCTTCACTCACCAAGTCAAAGACTCTCATCACGAACTTATTCATCCTAGATCGAGGATCGGCCACCAAATGAGGAGCATACTTTGAAAGTTGGTTAAATTTGAGGGAATACTCCCTAACACTCATGGAACCATGTTGTATATTTATAAATTCTACCAACTTAGCTTCCTTAAGCTTAAGAGGGAAGAACCGATTAAGGAAAGCCAATTTGAACTCCTTACAAAGCACTATATTACCAATTTCCTTCTCCCCCTTCCATTGGTCATACCATATTTGGGCTACCCCTTTGAGTCGGTATGCCTCCAACTCAGCCTTTTTCATTCAGCCCAACACCCTTGATATGCAAGATCTTATAGACCTCATCAATGAACTCTTGTGGCTCTTCATCCACATTTCACTCATAGAAAACTAGAGGATTCATAATCATGAAGTCCCTTACCCTAGCTCCCAGGGTAATAGCATGAGTGGCTTGGGCCCCTTTATTGACTTGGTTGGCCATAACTTGGACAAGCATAGTGAGAGCATCTTAGAGTTCACCATTAGAAGGTTGCTCCTTGAAAGTTTGAGCCCTTCTTCCTCGAGTGTTAGGTATGATATAGCATAGCAAAGAACAATCATTAGGGCAAAAAACTTACCACAACTTTATATAATGACTTAGGACATGAAGAAAGGAAACATTTCCTAAAGGTGTCATACCCTCATATTCATAGTCATGGCGCACTTCACAACCATGAATAGGACTCTAATCGATGTGGTGTATTGGAATCCAAGGATATATCAACCTAGTGCTCTGATAACAAGTTTGTCATGACCGAAGCCTGTCAAGACCCAACCTAGGGGGCCATGATTGGTGCCAATAGGACACCTAGACATACACTATACCGAATCTTCTATCCACAATAGCTAAGGAATTTCTTGAAATTTCGACAGAGTTTTCTCTGTCTTTCTAACCAACCCCACCTGCAAACAGCGAACCCAACAGTACTAGATATTGTCATAAGAACAGATATACATACACAT
>JAOTQJ010182316.1:0-22951 GCA_025642045.1 Solanum sejunctum | reverse complement strand
CCATTGCGGGGTAAGGGGGGGTCGGATGTACGCAGCCTGACCCCTATGGTTAAAAACATAGCGCGACTGTTTCCAGAAGACAGAAAATAGAGAAGAACAATAAACACAGACCACAGAGTAACCAAACTAGAAAATGCTCTAAAACAGATAAAGAAATTTCAGAAGGAAGGCCTAAACAAAGAGAGTAGATGTATACATATTAGTGCAAGTGAATCCAGAATTTGAACATTCATTGGCTCAATATGATGAGTTAGCGCCTAACAACTTGGACAACCATCAGATAGCAGCAGGATCAAAGTTATAGAATCACAATAGCGTAAATCATAGTTACAACTGATTGTAATTACCATAATTACAGACACAGTTATGGCATTTCAAAAAAAAATCCTAGGCTAGTTGTACAGATTCATAACATTCGAGTTTTTACCTGTTATCTCAATTTGGTTGCATAAATTGTAAACCGAATGTCACTTAAACCTTAAAACCAGAATAGCTAAGTCAAAGCTACACGATCAGACAAGATGAATTCACTTTGATACGAGATTGGGCAAAGATGAACCTGAGCGCTTAAATCTTAAAATCCCAGAGAGAAAACCAAGCAGGATTTTATCAAAAACAACTGGATTAACACTGTTACAGCACCATCCTAGAAATTTAAATTACATTTTCAAATGACAGTGACAATGAATAGGACATTCAGCAGAACAAGAGTGTTTTCGACATAACATCATACATTTGAAATTACTGCAGCTCAAATCAAATACGTAACATGTAACATATGGAACACAGTGAAGACTAGCCATTTTCAAGCATTATTAGTTAAATAAAACAAACTGGAATAGCATAATGCACAAACGAAACAATGAGTATGACCCTATGACTTCTGGAGACCATCTTACAGCAACTAACAACATCACTACACTGTCAACCCATTACAAAGAGATTTCCAGTCAGCAAGTCAAATGCAAACAGAATACTTTGATACAACTTCACCCGTCACATTCAGTCACAATATATAAGACTCAAAAGTAAAGCGAGATTGTGATATTACCTTTGTCGGGGCAGCGAACTGGGACGACGATGAGCTTAAACAATGGATTTTGGCACCACAATGAAGTTTTGTTTCGAACTCCAAAAATCAAAACCTTTTGGTTTCAAAACTCTTCAAATTGATGAATTTGATATCAAAAATTTCTATCAACACTGTTTGCTCTTATGGGTTCTTTTGAATCTAAATCTGCCATCCCTCGAATGGTGAAGAACATGAGTATATATAGCCCCAGATTAGGGCACAGTTGGGAGAAAGTCGTGGGGGGAGCGGGGTTTGTCAGCTTTGTCAAAGAAATCGGGGCACGTGGGGGACAGGAACGTTGGAGGTGCGGTTATCGAGGAAGACTTTTGGGAAAAGAGAGATGGGGCGACTAGGGTTAGGGTTTCCTCTTTCAAAGAAGAAGAAGAAGATGGATGGGAAATGGGGAAAGAAAGAGGGTTTGGGGAGATATTGGAGAAGAAGGGGATAAGGGAAAGAGATGAAGAAATGGATTGGGGGCGTGTGGGGGTCACACGCTCATAATTTTGATTTTGATTTTTTTTATAATATTTATTTCAAAAACAAAATATGAGCTCGAGGATTAAGTTGATGCTATGAAGGATTAAAATTGGGTGTCAACAATATGCTACAAGAAATCATTAGTGTTTAACATGCTCTGTATGACTATCAAATCTTAGTTTTCAAATTAGAGAATAAAATCAACCACAGCCTCCAATTAGGGATCATGTGAACTAATCCATGAACATATATCCAAACAATTACTCAACTTCAAGAAGATTATATACAGGAAACTCGTTAATACTGTAGAAACTTAATTCAAGAATTAATTCAAGAAAATACTTCAAGAAACAAGTATATGGACTCAAGAACTTCTAATTTTTATCTAAGATCATCTATGGAACACATGGAAGAACAATCCCATGCTTTTTGTTTAGCCTTACATACCTCGGAAGAAACTATCAACAATCAACCTTCAGGAATCCTCCTCGAACTCCTCAAATTCTACACGTTTTCTCTCCTCCATAGCCCTAGTCTTCTTTCAAGAATTTAGAATGGCTTAGGAATAGGGTTTAAAACCTTTTTTATACTCAAAATGACCTATTTTAATCGTATTTTGAGTTTAGAAGGGGTTGAAAAATGTCTACAATATCCCTCACAAAAGAAAAAATAATTGTCACTATAAGTAAACTGGGCGTGCCTTAGTGTTATTTCATCAAAAAGTTTTCCTATCAAAAAAATTAAAAAAAATAACAAGTGTGGTTATGCGTCCCAGGCGCATCGCGCCCTGGGTATGGACTGGAAACCTTTGAAAAAATTATTTTTCTAGCCAATTACTCTAAAATCAAGTCGGGACCATTTTTCCACTCAATTTTCCCTGCTAATCGCAAATCCAGTCTTGGATTTTCCATCGAAGCTTTGGAAGACATGTTATGCTCATAATTACATTTTAGGAGCATTTCTGTAATTTTATGGGGTGTTATTTCATCTCCCCCTTGGGGTCATTCATCCTTGAATGATGAGTAAAGGTAGATATCAAGGAATGAATAAACTCAAAATTCATCTTGACACCCTCAACAGTCAATCAAACTTTCGACTCCTCATCACTATCAACAATTCCTATTCAGACTCAAGAATAGACAACCCCGCTCCAGAAAAGACAACCAACTTAGTTAAGGATAAGGACATTACCTTCAACATTCTCATTATTAGGCACGAATAACGGTGAAAACTCCTTTCAATACCCAATCAACCAATCTGGACAGTCACAAGTCACTCAGAATAGACAAATTATTTCAGATCAAGGTTAGAGATATTCTCTTAGACATTTTCACCATCAAGCACAAATGGAACGTCACAACTTCGTTAATTCGAATCATTTGAACAACTCAACAATCAGCATTTCAAACTCAGGAAGGAAGCCATCAAATCTAATGGGGTATGGACCATCAATGCATAAGACTATGTACACTCTTAAGCTTAGGATCTTATCTCAATTGTACTCCCTTTCATCGCACTCTACTCCCTTAACTTAAGCCTATAGCTCTTACTCAAATTTCCATCTAACCACCTCTTCCTCTTCCATTCAGGTTTACTTCTAAGCCTCAAGGTGTTATTCACAAGATGATCATATTCCTACAAAGCTGATCCTCAATACTCAGCTCTAAGCTTCCACAGGTCTTCCATTAAAAGATCCCTAGTCCTCTTGACTACTTCGCTACTCTTTCTCGAGCCCTTATTACGAAGTCTTCACTAGTCTATCAACGATACTTGCATAACAACAACCACGAATTCAAACATGTCACTCTAACCACTTCAACTATACCTTAGAATTTTCAAACCTACTTAGCACGTCTACCTCCACCATTGAATGAGTTCTCACCCAAAGTCACACCTATATCCTCTTACCTATCTGTGGCACATCATAGAGTCTTATCTCTCCCCTTCTTCTTGTCTCTATCCCTACATGATAGAAGCATAATACTACTATACCAGAATAAAACATTCACTCATCCTTATCTACCCCCCACTCTCAGTCTACTTGTAACACCCCACACCTTACAATACTAGAATAAGTCAAATAAAACATATCATGGTTTGGACAAATTGATGCTAATTTTCAAAAGTATTTGAATCTTACGTTAATGGGCTATATGTGCGTCTAGCATTTAAGAGCGTCAAGTGAATATACGTTTTATGTCGAATTGAGGAGATTATAGCCTTAAAATGAAGTGAGAGAATTGAGGTGCTTGTAGGACTTAGAAGCTAGCAGGTGAGTCAGCTACTTGCTTAGCTTAAAACTGCTAGTTAAATGGAGACGAGGTTCGACGTCGAAATTATCCAAGTTCAATTATGAATAAAGTCTGTATTAAGGGTGTCACTTAGACCCATGTTTATCATAAATGGTCTATATATTAAGCCCACTAGAGGTATTAAAAAGGTCCCAAAGACAACACCAAGCACTTAGCAAATTGGTCCCAAACCTAAGTAAGTGAAAGCTGAAAAATTTGGCAGCCCAAGTCCATCAAGTTGGTGACCCATTTAGGCCTAAGTCCAATGGACAAGAGACTACATAAGAAGCTTACTAATATGTGTCTTAATATGGTCAAAAATCCAAGAGTAAGTCGGCCAAGCTAGGCCTTTAAAGAGAGATAAGAATCGCACAAATCCATTCAACATAGACAAGAACAAAAAAAAATCTGCTTTCTTGGTGTTTGTTTGTTCACGTTTAAGAAGGTGAAAGATAAGCTTTACAACCTCATAAGAGTTCCTAAATAAGCTATAAATCTTGACTTTGAAGGTAAGTAAACTTACCTGTGCACCTAGTATGGTTTGTTCATCAAAAACAAAGAGACAAGTTAATCTCACCTATACTGGAATTTCTGGACAGACTGTATACTAAGGGTTCTGTGTACTTTTCTTGTTAGTTAAGAGGTTTATATCTTGTTGGCTAGATTTATTATGTATTAGTACTTAATTATGCAGAAAATATTGGTTTTATAGAAGTGTAAAAAGGCTGATTAACTACTCTTACAGTCTACCAAAATGAGTCATTATATGATATCACAATTATGTGCTTCATATGAACTTGTGGACTGTTGGAAAGCAAGCTATTGCTTCACGTCTTTAATAACTGATTTGGTACTGTTTTGAAACTGGTTCATAGCTGGTTGTATGTATAAATATTGCTGGAATAGTTTGGTTAAAGTTGGAATAGGTTTGGAGTTGTCAACGTCGAAATGTAGCGAAGGAAGGTAACGTTATGCTGTCCGTTTTTAGATTGTGTGGAATTGTGATGTATTATGCTTTGTAGGCTATTGTAAGGCTGTTATGAACTTAATATAGTCTGTACATACTAATGACCATTAGAAAATACGATTAGGAGCGAAAAGGTTAAAGGAATACACCTGAGTTTATAAACACCCGCTTGCTGCCCGTGTATCATTTTCTTATGTGATTGGGATGTCAAGATGTATTCTCTTGGGCCTTATCGGCAATGGGTGTCGGTCCGTCCTACGGGACTTTGGGGCGTGACACTACTACTATCAGCATCTTAATTTGGACCTGGAGGAACTCATCATCTCCCCCTTTGGCAAAATCTCAAATTACTACCATACCATGCAAGGTAAGCATGAATACTATCAAGAACTTAAATACTCAGATACTCACATACTCATTCTCAAGAATAGACCTAGAATACAATATCTAGAGTTTAAACTTTATCTCCAACAATATTATTTAGCATGAATACTATCAAGTACTTGTATACTCAAGTATGCAGAGGCTCAAAAAGGAATGTCAACACAAAGATAGAAACTCAACTCCATTATCATAATTCGGGAGCACTCATTCTCTCCCATCACCCATAACTCGTCTATTATCATCAATACTTCTATCAAGATTGAAAAGCTGGATTACTCAAAGATATCAAAACAAAAGATCATTAGCATAATTCAATCGAGAAATCTTATATAAGTACATTTGTAAAGAAGTACAATCTCTCTCGTCTATCAAGACTCATTTGGAGTTCACCAAACTACACGTAGTAAAAGCTCAGGTTGCATCTCATTTAACATAGGAGTAGAAGCACTTAGATCTATAGGGTAAGATCAAAATTAATGAATGACTTCATTACTTTTCATCCTCACAACTCGAGTGCTAATCAATAAGTGGTATATGGGACTTGACCACAGGCGTGGCACTCGCATACCAAATGTGAAGAGAGTAGCACTTCAACGGAAGAATAAGGAATGTATGATATAACAAGAACTGATGTCTTATATCGATCATCCTATCTCCTTTAAATTCAAGATCTACTTCGGTTTACCACTTCATCATCTCCCCTTTATCTCTCAAGGTCCCCTCTCTAGAGTTGGGAATCAATTTCCTCTACCAGTACCTATGACTCTTACAATATAACCTCTTCATTGCCTGCTAACACTCAACTTCTATGCTCTCATAAACCCATCTGTATAAAACTTAGACTGTAATGGAGAACTCCTCATCATCTATCCATAAAAGCCCAATCAACCTAGTTGCTCGGGATAGCACAGAATGCCTACCTCAATTTTCTTCACATTGAACTCAAGATATTATCTAGATTCTTATAGCCACATATCTTTAGACAATCATAGATATACATCTCAAGTTTCTTGTTATCTATTAAACTATCCTCGTTTTACTAGTCTCACCTAAGGACACTTATACCCTACCCATAGCATCACTTTCCTTACAAATTAGCATCTTCATACACTATGGAAAGTCTCTTAGAGAAAATCTCCAACTAAGACTATCACTCTCATGATACTATCTCTTCTTTCATGCTACTCCTCAAACTTAAGCTTAGGGTCTAGTACTAACATGTGCATTTACCAGATGCCTCCCTAATATCACACCACCTTATAGCTACATGGTAAGAATTTAGCGAATATAAGCCTACTAAAATCTCATAGCGAGTATTCAATCAACATATCCTTTCCTCACAACTCCGTACCACTCACCTATTCAATCATATCCCCTTATCTGACTAAACTCATAACTTGATGAGTCTCATGAACTCTCACTTGCAATCATAAGCCTAATTTAGATCTATCACATTAAAAACACTCTTATCCCTTATTCAAGATCTACACTTCACCCTTAATTGAATAAATACTATAACACATCAACATACATTTCCTTCTAGTTTGATCATGCTCTAACACCTTCTAACACTAACCCTCCCTCTCTTTCTATCTCATCAGGATAATCATAGGATACTTTCAACCCTTTTGCCAAACTTATGGTCGTCAACTCATCATCTCACTAGTTACCTGATGGATACATAACTCTAACTACAAGCCTCAATCAATCACCACTCTTATTACCCAGTCCCCTTCTCTCCCTCATCATCTTTCTAGCTTAGGAGTAACAACTCTCTACCTATGTCTTTACAAGACCTCAAATCTCACTCTTTGTTGGCAACATTAAACTTCTTGAAAATAGAAAACTTTTCTCTCATGGATAGAATCAAAAGCAAGTAAAGACTCAACTTATACCTATCACAACATCCCAAAGTGTCTCTCTGAGCTGAGTAACTACTATGGCACACAACTGGTCTATATAATCACTTGTGTTTGGAGTAACATCTCTCTGATCTCCTATATCTGATAGTTTAGATCTAGTGGGTTGATCTTGGTTGACTCTCCTTGGACAATCCCTCTGGAAGTAACCCGCTTGTCCACATGTGAATTAGTCATGCGTGCCCAAAAGATCGGCCCAAATGAAGTTTGCCACACCTTCCTTATGGTGGCTTCCCTTTTTTGTCCTCAAGCCACACTTCCTCGGGATGAAGGGTTCTGAATCTTGAAAGGTTGATTTATCCTCTGCCTCAGACTATATCCACTATTGGACATGGGTGCACTCACTAGTGGTGGCATATACTTCCAAGGTCTCTACAGAAAGGGAAAACTATTTCCCTCATCGCCCTAAGCTTATTCTATCTCACTCTCCTTGTCCTCTTCTACCCATCGATCATGCATAACAAGCTGGATAGTAGGCTGAAGCTTCTCGGTGCTGATGGTATCCTTCAAGTCCACGGTGCATTTAAAAGACATAGTCCTAAATTGTGTAAAGCACGATTTAGAAAAGAACTTTTATAGACATTGACTTTATTGCATGATTTAGAATCTAAAAAAAGGGAAACTATTCCTAAATGTCCTATAGCCTCCAAATTATGGATGTGGAGCTCTGCATACCAATAATAAGAAATCTACTAGACATGGCTTCATAGACTCCCTAGGATACTTGAACTCGTGTTCTAATACCAAGTTTGTCACATCCTGGGAGGATACCCAAGACGTAACCGGTACTCAGAGACTATTGTTAGTCCCCAAGCGAACCACTTGGCCTCATTATATTCATTCATTGATATAATTTACTAATCAGTGGAAGAGCAAAAGAAAGTAAATAGGCACTTCATCATCTAATCTCAAAATACCATTATAAAAAAAAGGCTAGTAGAAAAGAACTAGCTCATACAGAATTGAACTCTAGTCTGTGAAACCTCTATCATTATTAGGTGGTGCTAATGATAGGTCCATGACTACCTCAATCAAAATAAAGCTAATAAGTATCTAAAGCAAGATGAAAACAACAAATGAATCCTCTGAAGTATGGGAGGCTCACGACTCCGTTGAACGCCCAAAGATCATCAATGATACGCTTGCTAATGATCTCGATCCCGTGTATCTACATGATGCAATCCTTGAGGGGGACATCAGTATGTGGAATGTCCTAGTATGTAAAATGGCTGAATAAAAGCAAAACAAGTAGAATTGTATGGAAATAACATCAACTCAACTCAAAAGGCTCAACTCATCTCAACTCAGTAAAACATGCAAGTTTAAAGTAAATCATGCTCGTTAGAATATACATTTGGAAAGAAAGAATGACTCTGTTAGAAATCTAATGCTCAATCAATATTTCTTGGGATTTTCTCTTAATTGACATCTATCCTATTGAGCCACCTTTAAGTTAGGTAGGGCATAACGGATTAGCATAATTGTCACACTCGTCCTAAACTTGCCACAGTAAAGGACATAGTATCTCTCTCTCTCTCTCTCGGATCCAATGAGAATTGTCCAACTATTGGGACAAGAGTCGCCAAAACATGCTGCACGACTACCCTAGCTTGCAAACACAGTCCTGGGGTGACACTCATCACCCAACTCGGTGCTTAATAATGCTCCCAAGACTAAAACATGAATAATTTTCTATCAAATCAATCTTCTTTAAGACTCATATCATCTACCACCATCATCTATCAATGAAATTATTATGAAAAGTATATTTACCTTGTCATCAATCATGTATTCAAAATATTAATTAGACTCAATGCTCAATCCAATCAAAACTCATTAGAATATCAAGCGTTTCAAAAAAACGATAATACTTATATCTCAAAAATAATCTTTGCATACCATCAAAACTCTTTCTCAAATCACTATTCATGCTCAAAAGTCATATTCATGAAAACTCAATAAAATTTGCTACAAAATATCATCAGTGTTTAACATGCTCCGTATGACTATCAAATCTTAGTTTTCAAATTAGAGCATAAAAGCAACCACAGCTTTCAATTAGGGTTCATGTGATTGAAGGCATGAACATATATCGAAACAATTACTCAACTTCAAGAAGATTATGTACAGGAAACTTATTAATATTGTAGAAACGGAATTCAAGAATTAATTCAACATAATACTTTAAGAAACTAGTCTGTGGACTCAAGAACTTCTAATTTTTATCTAAGATCATCTATGGGACACATGGGAGAACACCACGCTTTTTGTTTAGCCTTACATATCTGGGAAGAAACTATCAACAATTAACCTTCAAGAATCCTCCTCGATCTCCTCAAATTCTATGCTCTTTCTCCCCTGTGTAGCCTTAGTCTTCTTTCAAGAACTTAGAATGGCTTAGGAATGGGGTTTAAAACCTTTTTTATACCCAAAATGACCTATTTTAATCGTATTTTTAGTGTAGAAGGGGTTGAAAAATGTCTAGAATGCCTCTCAGTAAAGAAGAAAATAATTGTCACTATGAATTGCCCAGTCCGCGATGCGGACTGGGCGCGCCTCAGTGTTATTTCGTCAAAAAGTTTTCCTGTCAAAAAAATTTAAAAAAAATAACAAGTGTGGTTCTACGTCCTAGGTGTGTCGCGCCCTGGGCGCAGACCCTCACTATTTTCGGGGAAAACTTGAAAAAATTATTTTTTGACCTAATTGCTCTAAAATCAAGTCGAGACCATTTTCCCGCTCAATTTTCCGCGCTGATCGCAAATCGACCTCGAATTTTTCATCCGAGCTTTGGAAGACACGTTATACACACGATTACATTTTAGTGACGTTCAGTAATTTTACGGTGTGTTACAATAAGTCTATATTAATATTGAAGCATAAAATTTTTAAAGTAGAATTTTATAATTATAATTATAAAATCAGTTCAAATTTTGAAATTTGTTTATTACTCTTCTCAAGTTTTTCTAAATTTCAATTTTGCAACCCACCAAAAATATAAAAATTCATTTTGAAATTTAAAAATAAACACACACACACAAAAAAAAGGAAAACTAAAAAAATCATGCACCCTTAGATATGAAAATTAACTCCATGTCTTCAACAGTTTATTGTCTTATTTAAGAAATAAATTAAGCTAAGTGAAAGCGTATAAAAATACAAGTGGTCATTTTTGTTTTTACAGTTTTTGGCTATTCAAATTTTGATAGTTATTTATTATCAAGAATCAAAAATGTTCAACAGTCAAACATATGAAAGTTTATTTTGAAATTTAAAAAATGAAAAAAACTAACAAAAGTCATCCATCCGTTAATTAGGGAAACTAACCTTATGTCTTCAAAAAGAAATTGTCATCTAAAGTACATAATAGAAAACATAAACATTAGAAAATTTTTTAAAAAATAAAAGTTTCCCAATAAAGCAAATTCTAAAGTACCAAAATTATTTATTTTATCTTTCTTTTTACTTATAAAATTTTGACTCAGTGAACTTTCAAAAATATGAAAATGTATATTTAAAAATGGTGCTTATTAGAATTTCAGAACCATTATTTTCTTTCATATGCTTACTATTTATTAGATTTTTTATACAAATATATTATATATTTTACTTCGAAAGTATGTCATAATATTTTAATATTTATCGGACAGAGATATAAAATATCAAATATAAAACTATAATTAAGAGGTATAAAAAAAACTGTACAGATAAGGTGATAAGAATAAATATAATATAAGACTTCTATATTTTAGAATTTAAATTGATTTTTTGTTTCAATTTTGTAGATAACAACGACAACAAAAACAGTCTCAGGTCCTAACTAATTGATATGATTTGACATAAATGAAGTGCAATATTTCATAACCTATTATAATATTAAGTATGACACAAAATCTGAGAAGAATCTAAAGTCATTGTTGTTAATGAAGTAATCAATCTATACTTTTTCTACTATGACCATAATGAAATATTGAATGGTATTAGTTTTTTCATATGAATATTTTTATATTGTATTTTTTAAAAAATTTTAGCATCTTTAATTAATTTTACTTTCTCTGTTGAAAATTAGTTAGTGTCGAAAATAAAAATGTTTAATGACGATACTTTCATAATTTGGTTGTAGGAATTAGTGAAACTAGTGCAAAAAAAAAAAAGAAGAAGAAAAATCAACTTTCTACTACAAAATTTAGTTCAGGAATAGTGGAGACTATATAATTATTCAAATATAATAATTTATGATGTATATTGAGGAATTGTAGCATAATATTTTGCTATGTGATGGAAAGTTTTGTTTAAACTATTGAGAGAGTTTGTAGATTGTATTTGTTGACAATAAAATAAAAAATTATTAAAATAATATAGTGATTTTGATTTTCTTAACGAATAAAACTAGCGAAATTCTATTAAATATTATGATATAAATATTCAAGAATTCTGAAATTTATTGTTGTTATTGACATTATTTTTTTAATTCAAAAAATAAAAATAATCTACTATAATTTTGTAGAGTGTTTGAAATAAAGTACAACGGAGTTCTTGAATTTTTTTAAAGCTTAGTCAGTTCATTTCATTGTAACACTCCGTAAAATTATGAAAATGCTCTAAAAATGTAATCATGCACATAACGCGTCTTCCAAAGCTCCGATGAAAAATTTGAGACCAGATTTGTGATCAATGCAAAAAATTGAGCAGGAAAATAGTCTCGACCCGATTTAAGAGCAACCGGGTTGAAAAATAATTTTCTCTAATTAATGCAAAAATAGTGTCGATCCAAGCTCCTGGTGCACGCGAAGGGGGAGTGGAGACACACTTAAATTTCTTTTAAAAATTTTGACGGGAGTTGAAATTTCAGAAAAATTCACGAAATACACTGGTTCGCGCCCCTGGCGCATCGCAGACCAGTGCACCAATTTTATATTTTTTTCTTTTAATTTGGGAAGGGTATTTTGGTCATTTCCTACCCTATCGTAAGTCCTAAAATGTACTTCTAAGGTCGTTTATTATCGATTAAGGATTCAAAATTCATTATTTTCCTAAATCTAAACGTACATTCAGAGAGAAGGAGAAGAAGAAAGAGTTGAGGGTTTCAAGTCCAGGTCTAAGTTCTTGAAGAAAGGTTGAGAATTCTTCCATCCCAGGTATGTAAAGGATACTCAGAACATGGGATTGTTCTCCCATGTGCATCCCCACCCCCACCCCCACCCTCCACTCCCATGATTGAATTAGGTTAATAGTAGAATGTAATGGGTCTTGTTGTGATTTCTTGAATGTAATCTTTAAAACTATCTTAGTTATTATTTATTCTCCTAAATTTATGATCACCATACTTTTATTTACTGTTTACATGTATTATTGTATGATTGTGTACCTAATATACATGATTTTCTTTTTAAAGTCTCCAAGAATGAACCTAGGAGTAATGTCTAGAGCCTTGACTATCTGGGTGTTTTGATTGATATGGTCTGAGTCATGGAATGGGTATAGAGATGGTTGAAATAAATGAAACTATTGTCCTTGAAATTGATGAAATTAATGTCCTTAAGTTTTGAATGAGATTGAGATAAAGTATGAAAGGATGATTTTATTCCTTGAGTTGATAGAAAGTTAGATGAGATGAGGACCCTGTCTGAGGAAGGTTCATTGTATAATTATCCTGATGTTGATAGACGTATAAGTATGTTGAGTCCTGGTTGGAGTATTAGCACCGAAATAGGTGTAACTCAGTCCCGATCGCACTCATTAACTACGTGGCAAGTGCAGGAGAGGATTAGACCGTGAAAACGGATGTTTTCTTTGTCCCACAGAGGACTTGATAGACTTTTGGGATCCCCAATAGACTCGTCCTTTACCCTGGCAAGGTACTAGGCGAATGTAACAATGACATCTCTTCGTTGTATCATCACCGACTCATAGGTGATTTTTGTCGGTTATAGAAACTCCCAGATTGATTTGAGATCGTGGTAAGTCCTCCCCTGCATTTGGAGGATGGTTATTTCTTTAGTTTTATTGAATTGTTTATTAGATTGTGGTAGTAATGACCTGTCATGAAACCTTCTTAGATCGTAGTTATGGAGGTTTCATAGACGTAGACTAATGATGGCTGATGTTGGGGTTGCATTTCCCCCCTTTTTTTCCCTTCCTTATACTGAGATCGTCCTTTTATTCTTATTTCATATGATATACACAGTGAATAGCCTTATCACCTGCTAATAGTTCACTTGATTTCTTGAATGCTTTCCGTTAATTTACTGATTGAATGAGGGTAATGGGACTGGGTGGTTCGCTTAGGGACTAGTAATAGTCTCTGAGTGCTAGTTACGCCTAGGGTACCCTCCTGGGACGTGACATTTGTGTACTTCCCAACAATTCAATTAAATTTTTAGATTTTTTTTTAAAAAAATAAGGTAAAGATCAATACTAAATCTTTAAAAATATGAAACTTAAATTTAATCCTGATCAAATATATTCCATCTCACAATACTAATCAGTTAATACTAATTTGTAAAAGTAACTATCTTGTTTTCATACATATGAATTTTATAAATATGCTATCTGGATAACACCTTAAATTGTCTACATGACCTTTTCTATTTAGCCATTTCAAAAAAGTAATATTCTGAAACAAATCCAATTATATTATTCTTAAGAATTTTAAATAAATAAATTATGTGTATATATATATATCACAAACATAAGTGAATGTTTTTAAGCTATAACTTTGATAAGAAAATATTTCAGTCAAACACATAATTAGGTGATTATTTGAGTTTGAAGACTTAACCATGATAATTTTAAATATTTAATATATAGAATAACAAAATTAATACGATAAATAATTTTTTATATTGACCGGGCAACACGCGAATACAAATACTAGTAGCATAATTTTACTACTTTAACTACAGAATGAAAAAGGTTAACCTTGAGTAAGGATCTCTTGAAATCAAAAAGACGAGTTTATATAGATAAAAGTGGAGGAATGCAAAAAGATATTATAAAGTTATACATTAAAAATTTAAAGGTTATGAATATGAAAAACATGAGAGTAATGAATATTAAAAGTAGCAATAAGTAATTGGATATAAGTTATAAATGTGAATATCTACAAAAATTTTAAAGAATTACAGCAAAATGATTATGTTTTTTGATTTTTTTTTATTTGAAGCATATGACGGATACCATTACGTTAGTGATGACTTTGGCCTTCCTAAATATTATTATAAATTGTGTTTGAATCAAACCAATATGGGGAAATTATAGTTATTTAAGTGATGGTATGTACATTAGTTGAAAAATAAATATATAAAAAAAGATTAAGAAAATGTAATTAATTTAGCTTTTAAAAGGATAAAAATATCTTACAACTATCCGTGGATATTTTGTCCTTTAAATTTTGGACTTAACACCTTCCTCTTTTAAAGTTCTAATGTCATACTATCATGTAATATAACAACATAATTAATATAATAATATTATGATATGATTACACTTTAATAGGCAAAAAAATTAATAGTCATGGTAAGCATAGAGACAAACTTTAAATCTTCTTAATTATGATTATTATTTATTACTATTTAATATTTAATAAATAATTGAATATTTTATAATATTTTAATTTGATATATGGGTAAAATGGTAATCAACTTTATAGTTTTGAGCTTTCCATTTTATATTTTTCTTCTTAAATATATAATAATAGTTTTTAAAATAATGTTTATTAAAGAAAAACTTTTTATATCCTTAACGGTATTGTTATAGTAACTTAACTTATTATTATGGCAAAAAATGTATTTGTTTAATGTATATTTATATTTATATATAAAAAGATTATAAAAAATATTAATAAGTGAAGAGTAAACCTTTTGGTAATTCAACTTATAAATAATAGATAAATAATGATATTATAATGGTAAGTATTAGTATTTATCATGGAATGTTTTTGTATATTGACATAAATGAATTTAATTTTTAGAGTTTATTAAGGAATTTGTTTTTAAAAAAATATTTTTAATGGCATTATTATAGTAATTTAATTTTGTAGGGGTGTTTTGGTATTTCAACTTTCAATTTTTTGGTTTCTACTTTTAGTTATATATGATGTATAAAAAGAACATATTTCATTTAATGTAGCCTCTTCATCTTTACTATAACTAGTTATTTTGGTTTTCTATTAGCGGCTTTCCAGATAATAGGTAGAAGTATAAACTGAAACATTTTGGGACTATAAAGATAGTTATTGAATCGTTACCACCGCATAAAAATATTTTTCCTAGAGTAGTTGTTAATACAAATAAGAGAAACTCTATTATAGTCATTTATGTAAATTCAATGTACTCTACGGATAGAAGAATACGTAGAGTTGAACATAGTAAAATAAGAAATTGAAAGATTTCGTTGAAATTGTTCGTTTAAAAAATTTTCCGAAAAGCTAATCATAGGTTCTTCTTTTCATCGAAATAATAGGATCGTTATACTCATTATTGAACTTGTTGAAGAGATGGATCAATTTTTTAATGTTCACGACTTTAGACAATTTGAATCATCAGACTGCACCTAGACCATATTAAGGAATAACCAGGGGCAATTAGATAGAAAGGAACATTTGTCTTAAAAATTTATAAGTAATTAACCGTATAGGTGCATCACTTCTAAAAAAAATACATCTACATAGATGAAATAAAACATGTGGCACCAACAAATTTATCTTTAGGCTCTTACATGTCCAAATGCTAACTTGTAATAGTACTTCTAATGTGTCTTTTGTTGTGTAGTATTGTAGGGATGTAACTTGGTTACAGCTGAAACTCCTATCAAGCTCACCTTGCAACATTCAAATTTTCTTATTTTTAATGCAAGTACAAAGCAAAATAGTAAAAAACTTTTTATCTCGAGGAATGAAAATCTCTTTAGGGCTCCAAGCAAAGATAGCTGTCATATTTAAACTGATTAAACTCAAACAAAAGTATATGGCTCTTGATTTTTGTTCTTGACCTTACTTTAAGATATCAAGTAAATGGTTGGGGAAGCAACTAATAGCAAATTGTTTACCTCTATCTACATTTATATCTACACAATATATTTTTATAATTTTGGAAATTGTGGATATTTTTCATTTGAAGTTAAAATTGAACCCTTGAACTTGTGATCTGCTATAATTTAAACATAATATTAATCGAGTTACGATTTACAAGTTGTGTCCAACTGGGGTTGGGATAGGGGAAGCTATCATTCCTAGAGGAAAAGTGAATTCTCTATTCTTTTCTCCACATGTTGTGAAGCAAAACTGTAAGTATTCAGCATATTGTTAAAACTTGAAGTTGGAGCAGGCTTGAATTCATAAGGATCTCATTTTACACTCCAAACTTGATTATCACAATCATCATAGTCTCAATCCCAGGCATGTACGGTATGTCGCATCATTCTATAGGTTAGAAAATTCATCTGCAGGTGTTGAACCTTCATATAAGTATCATTTCCCACGTTGACAACACTTGGTAATTAATTGTCTAGTAATGTTCCCAATAACTTCATCGGGTTATGGAGGTTGGTCCCAAGGGTGATCACAGAACCTCGTGTACTTCTCTGCATTTCCGATGGCATATGTGCTTACCTTAACATCACATTTCAACTCCTTTACGCAAGGCTTGACCATGAAAATCTTCATCTAAAGAATTTTTGTGGTGTCTGCCAAAATGCCTGCTCAAAATATAAAACCTTAGAGCCATCTATCATATCTGCAGTAGAATGGGAAAGCTATCTAAAATTAAATTAATTATCAGGATCCCGATCCTAACTGCTTGCTCCTTTGAAAACTTTTCACCATTAAGTAACTCTGTGATAATTGAACCACAGTCCCAACTTGTGATTGACTTAATTAGCCACTGGAGCAATAAAGTTTCTCCAATGAGAACCAATGACTTGAGAATTGTTCTAGGGAACTTGGCTCCACCTATTTGAGTTGGTATCCGACTTAGAATCTGATTTTGAGTCTGAGTTGAGCCTGTACAAATGCCAGTGCTTATCACTTACGACGGACTTTCAAGCAGTAGATTATTTTATTAATAAATATCTTAGCTTCTGCTTCTCAGCTTTCTTCAGAACCTGAACATATGCATCTCAAGCACATTAAACCCACACCATAATTAAGCTTTTTCCAAGAGTATCATTTGATTCACAAGTTGGTACTGAGCCCTTTCCATTCCCACAAGTGTAGGAGGAAAAGGTCAATACCTTTCAAAACCAAGTAAACACAATAGTACAAGACATAGCAGCTAAACCAAGTAACATGACTACATATCAGCCAACTTGCAGGTAAACATTGTTTACACGGTAACTAAAAAGAGGAAATTAGCGTTAACTTGAAAAGAGAACCCTGTTGGGCACAACGATCTATTATTTATTCTCAGTAAATTAAGTTGTTTGATTTACTAACAAAATCTTAATTGGATTCTCATCTTCTACAATGTTATGTCTGAGAGTTTTCGAGCTTCTACAGGCCTGCAAAGATTTACCTCCAATGATGTCTCCAAGCAACTCAGAACATTCATCAATCAACTTCGTCAATGCAGTTGGAAGCTTCATAACACGCACTTGAAACACACATCTTCCATTTGGAGTTTCTTTCTCTAAATAATCAGAGTTGCGGCTCAATAGCTTCCAATTTTCTAGGGATTAGCAGTATCTCCTTGGATGGTCTCTTTGAAAGATGCAATGGGTGCAGAGACTTCCAGGTTTACCTTTGCAAATCATTCCTTTAAATCTTTAATGCGTCTCTCTAGGTGCACCTCACCTGCTGCAGAAACAACATGTTCGCCCCTAGCCGAAACTGAAACCTCAACGAAAAGGTCTGCTCCGTTTAGAAGCCTAAAACCTTTGATAAGTGCACCCATGTTAGTAGGATCAGAAGGTTCAATTGTAACTTTAAGCAAAGGTGAAACTTGGAAAATTATAGTTGATAAAGGCCAACAATTTAACGTAGATGAAAGTGTCGCACTCTTCAATATATCATGGGAATGTCCTTGAATAGCTATGACATTGCCAGCCTTTGCTGATGCCACTGGTTTCAACCCTTTGACCCATCAGTTAATACAAAGTGCAACTCAACTTCTTGCACATGCTTCTGCAGTGATTCTTCCTTTAGTGGATCATAGAGTGCAAAAAGCGCAAAAACTTTCTGTCCAGCATGAAGAAACCCACTAAAGATTCTGGCAAATGCAAGGAAACATTCATCAGATCACCATTTTCACTTTCATCCATAATGTCTCCATGCAATAGCATTTTTGACGGAACAGCAAACATCTTAGAAACAAAAACAACACAAAGGTGTATCAAGCCTAGAATCACAAGACTCCACAGCTTTCTTGACAAGTTCAGCTTCAGCAAGCACCTCAGGGTCGACACCTATATTAGTTCTCTCTTTGGAAGTAGCCGAGATACACGGAAAGACCGAGCAGATATAGGAACAGGCATGTGTTTGACAACCATTGACAATATTATATCAAACAATGGAAGCCAACGACTCATAACAGATTGAAGCACAGATTTTGGATCCTTGTTTTGAAGTTCATGGGGAGGTATAGACAAATGAAAGACTTTATAACTTTCTCAAGCATCCCCCCGTTTCCATCATTTTCCACAAGTAAATACCATTAGCAAAACATTTACTCCAAGGAACCAAATAAAACGTTTAAACAAAGCCTAAAAGGGCAAGTTGTTAACTAAGTTACAGAACTTATTTACGCTTTTGGTAAATCTATAAGTTTGTTAAAGCTAATGCCAAAACAGCATAGCATGTGTCGAAACGACTTTTGGATAGTCAAAATTAACTGAGTTGGGATTTTCTAACGTAGTTCGAAAATAGTTGTACTTTCTTTTGGGCAATTTCACAAACACCTCCGATGCAAGTTCAGATGTTGCATCTAAAATAACAAACTAAAAGTTCAGATATAAAGTTTGACATTGAACCATGAAAATAACAAAAATGGAACACACAAACAGAAGCGCAATAATATATCACCAATCAGCCAAAATTTTAGATAAAAGGAAGAAACAAGATATTTCATGAAAAAATCAAAACATCATCAAATGGAAAAAATAAAAACATTATCAAATTATAAATTAGCATAAGTTTAAACTTAAATAATAATGACAACATAAAAAAGAATCAAATTTTTAAAAAAAAAAGAAAAAAGCAGGGGAAAAACTTACCTATACAAGAAAATCACATAAACTGGTCAGGGAATAGTAGTCATTTACGAAGAAAGAAAGAGTGTTATGAGGCGTCGGTACAGCCATAATTATTTCTGTAAATCATGCTATGCATTCCTCCATTCAAATAAAAATAGGTGTCAGAGATTGTCTTTCATTTAAAAGGCGTTAATTCCAGTACTTACTGGAGATAATTCTTCATCGTGCATTGGAATGAAAGCAGTATCAACTTCTCCATCTTCGGGCGCATCCATGGTGAAGAAAGTCTTCTCTGTAAGTATTTGGTTTGCCGTCTATGTAACTGGTGTGCAACGCAAGCGGATACAATTTATGAGAGGGCGTAGAATGTTCTCCGTGTAGGAGCTCTTGCTTCGCGCCGCAGCAGCGGTGAGAGGGGCGAAGAGGCTAGTTATCGACGATGGAGGTGACGTATTGCTAAATCTGATTTTGAGGGAAAAGGTACGCTTTACGAAGAGGCACAAGATGGGTGCGGGGGTGCAAGAAAAGGGTAAAATTGTAAATCGATTATGATAGTGCCACATAGGTGAGCTATCAGCCCTTTTATATTATATCTATACTGGTATGTGTGTTTATGAATTGCGCGATTAACATAAAAATAATTATTTATGATAATTTATTATATTATTTATTTAAATGTATTAAATTTAATTATTTTAATAAAATTATAATTGTACAATTGCTTTTTTGCAACACGTACTTTAGCACTAAATAAATATGGAATCAAAGACAATAAAAATTGTCTACATTGACACTTATATCAACTTAATAAATGTATATAACATGTTTTCACATATTATTTTATCATTACATATTTTTATCTTAATTTACAACAAAATTATGATAAATTTGCATGCCTTAATATCAATACTTTGTTTATGTATTATCAAATAATATTTTATCTTTTATATTTTTCTCATTGCATTATTCACTATTTAAAATGATCAAATTGCTAATGTTGATTTTTATAGTTCATTAATTAGCATATTTGAAAGAAGTTCAATCAAGCGTACATGTGACTTTCTTAAGAAAGGGTCAAATTCAATTTTATTTAGTATAGAGTTAATTTTCAATTCAAATTTTAGAAGATAAATATGTAACTTCCAATTCAAATTCAAAATTTAAAAACTTAACATTAATTTAATTATCTAATGTTGAAAAAAATGTATCGTATCTAAAAGATTTTTAAAAATAACTTTATTTTTTATTGCTTCAATTTAGATAACAATTATTTTAAATTAAATAATTTTACTAAATTTTATGTTTACACGTAAATTAGTTTTAATCGATATAATATTTTTTATAAGTTCAATTTAGAAATTACAAAACATCTAAAGTACTATTTTATAAGTGCAATTTATAATTTTTAATAAAATTATTCATTATTTTTTATATGTATGACCAAATATATCCAACATGCAAGACGAAATATATATTATTATATAAAATTTACATGATATATAACATACATAGAAATCATTAAGATAGGAAGCACACTATTTATAATAATGTCAAAAGAACTAAAAAACGCAGCTGATTAAAATAGAGATTCAGATGAAGTAAAACTACGAAATAAGTAAGAGTCCTATAGTATGTATAACAAAAACTTACCTCCATATAATTTATATGATGAAAAATATTTGCCTTTATATGTTGCCTGCATCTCTTTTACTCATTACCTGATTGTGTCTATTCCATATTTTTGTAAAGAAATATGGTTAATGGAGATAAGTTAAATAGAATATTTACGAAAGCGGTTTTAAAACTGATAAAAGTCAACTTTAAAACTGATAAAGCGTTGTATTTAATTTTGTTTATCACTATATTCAAGTATATATATTTGAAAAATAAAAATTTTCATATATTATATTGGAGATATTAGATTAAAAAAAAAGTTACCATCGCATCATTTGATTAACCCCATGATGATGATTTATATTTATTAATATTGAAAAATCTTATCATCCAACTTAAATTAAAATAATTAAAAAAATTAGTTATTTACTATTTTTTTCAGTTTTTAAAAGTGTTTTGCAGTTTTCTATTTTATTAAATTATTATTAATTCAATTAAAAACGTGCATGTGTGTGCTTGTGAGATAGTGGGGATATGGAAGGGCAATGCAGTTTATATTTCTATCTTTCTCTTTGTTTTTTAGTTCTACTTTTTTTTAAATTAATATTAATATGAACTTTATGTTTAAATCTAAACAATAAATAAATATAAGATGATCAACAAAATTGCATGTATATTAAAATTTTAAAAAAATTTAATGGGGAATATTAGATGAGTACTCAGAAAAAGTATTTTAAAATTTTATTATTTTTAAAAATTGATAACTCAAAAATATTTTTGTTGAAGATATTTTTTTATTTTATTTTTGCAAAATACATATTTGTAATATTTTATTTTTTAAAAATTTATTTTTATGTTGATTTATGACATTTTTGCATTTTTAATTATATAGGTAGAAGAATAAAATATAATTGAGTTTTGAGAGATTAGGATAGTTAGGTAAGATGGCGAGGAATTTTAGGGATAATTTAGGTTAGTTTTTTTTCGATCTTTATCTATTTTTTTAAATTTTACCATTGTATTTCTAATTATTTCTTTATTAATGTTTCTGTTTTCTTGATAATTATTTTATATTTTATATTTTTTCGTGGAATTTCTTAAATACATATTTTTTTAAAAAAAAAATAGAGAAGATTTGAATCAATATATCCATAATGTTATAAACATATTTTATTTTTATGGTGAATGTCTATTCATATAGATTCCTTTACGAGTTAGGAATCCTATTTGAATATCAATTCAGTTTTTTACTTGGAGACCAAGTCAGTATTTTCCTATAAATATAAGGATTTTCTTCATTGTTATAAACATAACAATATTATTGAAGAGCAAAATAAGAAGTTTTCTCTCAACTGTCTTTTACTTTTATAGTTTCATAACACGTTATCAGCATGAAACTCTACTGTCTTAAAGAATAAAGGTTAAGTTGAAACTCTACTGTCTTAAAGAATAAAGGTTAAGTTTCAAGGTTAAGGTATTATTTATTTTATCTTTATCGATATGACTAACCTTGTTAACATGAGATTCTACACTTTTAAAAAGTGAAGGTTAAGCTTCAAGGTCAAAGTACTATTTATTTATTTTCTCTTTATTGATATGACTAACTTTGATAAACTTGAATTTCTTGTCATTCATAGTTTGGGCAAAAACTACCCTTCATGTGTATTGGATGCACGATGTCGTGGAGACATCGTGAAAATAAAGCATCAAAACAAGACTGTGCTAAAGCTACAATATTCTTGTGTCATCATCTTGATGAAATTTAAAAATATGAACATCTCACAGTCAAGGATCACTTGTCTTGTGGAAAAGTCTAAAAGAAAAATATGATCACTTGAAGATGGTTATACATCTAAAAGTATGATAATAAGTGTTATGCCGAAAAATGGCTCTTTTTGAAAAATAAAAATAAAAATTAATTCAAAAATCGAAAAACGATTTAAACTCAATTAATTTGAAAAAAAAAACAATTCTCGAAATTCGAAAGAAAACAGAGTCGCCACCTAATTTTACGGATAATTAGGAAACCATTAAATATTTTAAA
>JAOTQJ010182306.1:5719-22955 GCA_025642045.1 Solanum sejunctum | reverse complement strand
GTTAAGACGAGATTCAAGCACTTTCAAGAATTGACGCTAATTTGACCAAACCATAACATGATTCATTTATATAGAATAAGTACATGAAAAATGTGGGGTGTTACATACACACCTAGATACCCTATTGGTAAGGTACATACCCCTTACATGGTTATCCGGGCTCCTATATCTCCCGGATCGGGCATGGTCTAATGCTTTGGACCTTCATTTCCACAAGAAACCCTAGCCGGACATTTTATCAAACACTTGGGGGTGTGTAATTAGGGTAAAAGGACCTGAAATTTGTAGATGAAATCATACAAGAAAATTTGTAGTAAAACCATGAATCAATACCTTGCAGTATCCCTTAGACATTCACATCAAAACCACTCATCAAATCCAACATTAGATCCAAGATTGAGAGCTCAAAACATGCTAAAACAACCATACTTTCACGAACTAAAATCACCGTGCAGTAAATTTCTCAATATATGAAACCCACATGTGAAATCAACTTTAAATCATGCGATATTAGTAAAAAGGAGTCTTAGGCACCATGGGTGAAAGGACCCAATGGTTTAATGCCACATATCTTAGCTTTGGCTGGAAACAGCCATTTTATGTTTTGAAACATAGGGGTTAGGCTGCGTACATCCGACCCCCCTCACCCCGCAATGAGTGGGAGCCTTTTGAGGCACTGGGGTATGTTGTTGTTGTTGTTGTTGTATCTTAGCTTTGGAGAAGCTCTTGGTGAAGATTGAAGATGGAGACCTGAAACTTGAAGTAAATCCTTAGTTTTGGATTAGGATTTTGGGGACTTGAATTTTGGAGTAAAAATATGGCTAAATGTTTTGGGGAGTATTGGAAAATGTTTTGGATGATATGACGGTGAAATTTGGCTAAGTTTAGATAAAAACACGTTTGGAAAAACTTAGGCCCAACACTTAGACTATTTGGACTGCACAGGAAAAATACTGCCATGGAAAACACACCTCTCTGCGATACAAAGAGGATACGGAGGCAAAATTGTACATGTGTACGCCCTTGGCGCATCGTGCTAGGGGCACTGATTTCTCTCTGGAAATTGCCACCTAAAAATTTATAATTGCTAATATTTCGCTCTTAAATTTGGGTTAGACCCTTTCTCACCTTCTTTTGACCCCGTGATCACAAATACGAAGTTGAATTTTTTAAATAATAAATGAATTTTAAGATATATAGAAATTCAAATTTCAAGCATTCTGAGGCACATTTTTGGGTACTTTTTAGGATCGTTTCAATATCTCCCCCTTGGAAACGTTCATCCCTAAATGTGAAATACACATACAAGATAAGAGTGATCATGAAAAATTCATCCCCAATAAGAATGTATCATAACATGTAAAACACCATTATCAAAATCTCAACAAATGTGTAAATTCATCATAAGTTTACCAACTTAAACATGAATGCATATGAATGACATAGGGGCTGAAATGTAATAATTAAAATCATATATAGGCTTGAGTGGAGTGGAAAAGATAAGGATACAACTTTTGCATGTTCACTTCGGACTCCCATGAAGCACTTTCAACTTATTGGTTTCTCCAAAGGACCTTAACGGATGTCACCTCTTTATTCTTCAATCTCTTTACCTGCCTATCTAAGATCAAAATCGACCTGCCTATCCAAGATCAAAATCGGAAGCTCCACATAAGTCTAGGTATCCTCAACAACACCCACAACATCAAGAGGCACAATGGATTAGGATCACCAACACATTTTCTCAACATAGAGACATGGAACACCAGATGGACCAAATTCATTTAACTAGGCAACTTCAACTCATAAGCTACCTTGCCTACCATATTTATCACCTCATAAGGACCAACATACCTTGGACTCAATTTCCCCTTCTTACCCAAACAGCCTACACCCTTCATTGGAGAAACTTTCAAATAGACCCAATCACCCATTTTGAATACAAGCTCTCTTCTCCTCACATCGGCATAGGATTTTTTGATGACTTTGGGTTGTACTCAACCTTTACTTAATCATCCTAACCTTCTCAAGAGTAGCCATAACTAGATTTGGTCCCAACAAAGCCATCTCTCCAACCTCAAACTAACCCACTAGTGATCTACAATATCTCCCATAAAGGGCCTCAAAAAGAGCCATACAAATGCTAGAGCTATAGCTATTGTTGTAGGTAAACTCTATCAATGGAAGATGATCATCCCAACTATCTTTAAGCTCTAAGACACAAGCCCTAAGAATATCCTCAAGTGTTTGAATAGTTTTTTTGGCTTGGCCATCCGTTTGATGTTGGAAGGCCATACTAAGGTGAACTTTTGTACTAAGAACTCTTTGAATAGACCTCCAAAAGTGTGAAGTAAATTGTGCACTACGATCCGATATAATGGATAAAGGAACCCCATACAACCTCACTAAATCATGGATGTACAACCTTGCATACTGTTCAGCCCCATATGTAGTCTTGACCTATAGAAAGTGAGATGATTTCTTCATCCTATTAACCACTACCCATATAGAATTAAAACCTTTCCTAGTCTAGGGCAACCCAACCATAAAGTCCATATTAATCACCTCCCACTTCAAAGTAGGAATCTCTGTCTTGGGTTAGGCCACCCGACCTTTGATGCTCGGCCTTCACTAATTGACAACTATGGCAATCGAAAACAAATTCTGTAATGTCTCTCTTCATGCCTCCCCACCAATACACATCCCTCAGGTCCCTACACATTTTGGTGGAACTGGGATTGATAGAATAAGAAGAATTATGGGCCTCATCAAGAATTCTCTCCCTTAAACCACCAACACATGGCACACACAACCTACTTTGGTATCTAAGAGCCCTATCTCCCCCTTGAGAGAAAACCTCTATTTTGCCCTCCTTTACCAAGGCCTTCAATTCAAGCAAGGAAGAGTCAAGATCTTGTTTTGCTATCACCTCATCAACCAAGGAAGACTTAGACCCATCAACAACTACAATGCCATTACCCACATCTTCCAACCTTGCCCCAATCTAGCCAATGTATGCACCTCTCTATCCATATCCCTATCATCACCATCCACATGAGCTAGGCTACCCATAGAAACCCGAGTCAAAACATCCACCACAACATTTGTCTTACTCAGATGGTAATGCACACTTATGTCATAGTCCTTAAGAAGTTCTAGCCACCTTCTTTGTCTCAAGTTGAGATCTTTTTGAGTAAAGACATATTCGAGTCTCTTATGATCGGTAAAGACATCCATATTCATCCAATACAAATAATGACGACAAATCTTTAATGAAAACACCACGGCGGCCAATTCAAGTTCATGGGTAGGGTAGTTATTTTCATGCACTTTGCATTGCCTAGAGGCATAGGCTATGACCTTACCATTTTGCATTAGCACAAAATCCAAACCAACTCTAGATGCATCACAATACACAACAAAACCCTCAAGTCTATTCGGTAGTGAAAATATAAGAGCGGACACAACCTTATCTTTTAATATTTGGAAGCTCTTCTAACATTTATCCGTCTACACAAACTTAATCTTCTTTTGAGTCTATTTTGTCATAGGGGAAGCAATGGAGGATAACCCATTCACAAACCTTTTGTAGTAACCCGCAAGGCCTAAGAAACTCTAATATCTGAAGGGGTCAATAGTCTAGGCCAATTTCTAATCACATCGGTCTTCTTAGGATCCACCTTAACACCATCCCCCAACACCACATGACCCAACAATGCAACCTCCTTCAACCAAAATTCACACTTTTCATATTTAGCATACAATCTCTCCTCCCTCAATCTTTGCAACACAGCCCTCAAATGACATATACGCTACTTCCTACTATGTGAATAGATCAAAATATCATCAACAAAAATCACAATAAAGCATTCAAGGTAGGGTTTGAAGACCCTATTCATTAGGTCCATGAAGATGGCAATTGCATTGATCAAACCAAAAGACATCACAACAAACTCATACTACCTATATCTTGTCAGGAAGGCCGTCTTGTGAATATCACACTCCCTCACCCTCATTTGATGGTACTCAGATAGAAGATCAATCTTAGAGAAGAAGCTAGCCCCTTGTAATTGGTCAAACAAGTCATCACTTCTTGGAAGAGGATATCTATTCTTTATAGTGACCCTATTGAGTTATCAGTAATCAATGTAAATTCTAAGTGGCCCATCCTTCTTTTTCACAAACAACACCAGTCTACCCTAAGGTGACTGACTAGGTCTAATAAATCCCTTTTCCAACAAATCTTTTAATTTCTCGTTTAACTCCTTCAACTCCGTCGGGGCCATATGGTAAGGGAGAATGTAGATAGGTTGAGTATCGCATAGAAGATCAATGCCAAAGTCTATCTTCCTTTTGGGAGGGACACTGGGAAGGTCATTTAGGAAGATACCAACAAACTCGTTTATAATGGGGACCAACTCAATGGAAGGGACCTTGGACTCCACATCTTTAACCCTTACAAGTTCATACAAAACACCCCCTAGAAATCAACTTATCGGTTTTAATGCATGAAATGAATCTACCCTTGACCATCACATCTTGACTTTCCCACTCAAGGACGAGTTTATTAGGAAATTAGAACTTGACCCTACGGGTTCTACAATCAATAGAAGCATAGTAGGCATGCAACTAATCCATCTCAAGAATGACATCAAATTCTACCATGTCTAATTTAACAAGATTATAAGGCAATAACTTATTCGAAATGAAAATAGGACAACTCCTATAAACTTTCCTAGCAGCAATAGAGGCACCAATATGAGTAGACACTTCATATGACTCATTTAATAACTCGAGAACAACATGAAACTTTTTATCAACAACAGGACTAATAAAGGAAAGAGTGGCACCCGGATTAATCAGAGGATACACACCAAAGTCAATGATTTTCAACATATCGATAACAACATCGAGGACCTCAACAACATCGGGGACCTCACTAACCCCTTGCCTTCTATGTAGAGAATAAAATCGATTGTGCTTTGGGCCACTACCTCGAGGACCATCTCTCCCCATTGGTACCGCATTAGCACCCCAAACCTTGCCACGATTTCTCGGACAATCTACCTTCTTGTGACTAAGTTGCCCACATTCATAGCATGTATTAGAACCCCTTAAACATAGGCCTCTATTATTCTTTCCACATCTAGGAGACACTTCATTAGGAGCCATTCCACCCACACCTTGAGACCTAGAGAAGGCATTGGCAAACACTATTAGAAGCATGAGGAGGCCTTTTGGCTTGATGAAATCTAGCATCCTTTTGGATCATACTCAAAATGGGCCATCTTAGCCTTATGAACCTTCCTTATTCTCAACTTTTCTTCCTCTATTTGCTTGGCATAAGTCATCAATTGAGACAAGTCCATGTCACCATAAGCAAAGGAGACTACATTTTTCACTCATTAAGTTGGAGACCCCCATCAAAAATTTATTCATCTTTGATCTAGGATCGACCACCAAATGAGGAGCATACTTAGAAAGATGATTAAATTTGAGGGCACACTCCATCACACTCATAACACCTTGTTTCCAGTTCATAAAATCTACCAACTTTGCCTCCATAAGCTCAAGAAGGAAAAATCGATTAAGGAAGGCCAATTTGAACTCCTCCCAAAGCAAAAAATTACCAATCCTCTTCTCACCCTTTTACATACCAAATTTAGGCTACACCTTTGAGTTGGTACGCCGCCAACTCCGCCTTTTCATTTAGCCTAACACCCATGATATTCAAGATTTTGTAGACCATATCAATGAACTCTTATGGATCTTTATCCACCTTTGACCCATGGAAAACTAGAGGATTCATCCTCATGAAGTCTTTTACCCTATCTCCCGAGGTAGTAGCGTGAGGGGCTTAGGCCCCTTGATTGACTTGGTTGGCCACCACTTGGGCAAGCATAGTGAAAGCATCCCAAAGGTCACCATTAGTAGGTTGCTCCTTGGGAGTTTGGGCATGTCTTCCTATAGTGTTTGGCATGATATACATAGCAAATAATAATCGTTAGAGAGAACATGAAGAAGGGAAACATTTCCTAAAACACCTCACAGCTTCCTATTCATAGTTATGGTGCGCTTCATAGCCATGAATAGGACTCTAATTGATGCGGTGTATTCAACTCCAAGGACCTATCAACCTAGTATTCTGATACCAAGTTTTTCATGACCCAAGCCTAGGTCCTAGACATGTAGGGACCCCAAAGGAACCCCAATCAAGCCTCTCAGCTTATCATTACACATTATTGGTCGCGGAAGTATCTAAAAGATGTAAAATAAGATTAAGGGGCAAAGGGACTAAGGGATAGTTTTCAAAACAACATCAGTAAGGGCCAAGGAGTCGTAGCTCATAACATAGATCTATAACTTATCCAACAAACACCTCTAAATACATAGATGGAGTGGGGGCCAAGACAACGTAATCGGGCTCACCCTCATGGTCAAAAGAGAACATAAGAAAGTGTCTCCACACATAGATAATAGCAACATCGACTAAGGTCCCTGAAGTGGAGGACTCAACAACTAGCTTTGAGGAGAATCGATCTAACCACGCAAAGGAGCAGGATGATCAACTTGAGCACCAGTTCCTACATGGTGATATCATGTAGGCAAGAGTATGTATTAATATGCTTGAATGTACTAAGTATGTGGGATGCAATGTAATAATAGATAGACATCATGCTCAAACTGCATACATTAGACAATAAACATAGTATAAAAATATAACATATATGTTCAATGCATAAGTAAAACATGCTTAAGTAACTCATGCTCATATCGGATATCATATGTGTAGAAGAGACCAAGCTAGAAACCCAACTTTGGTTGGGAGATGCCATTCACACCTAGACACCCTAGTGGCAAGGTACATACACCTCACATGGTTGATACCGTTCACACCTGGACACCCTGGAGGCAAGGTACATACCCCTCACATGGTTAATGGTTGATGCCATTCATACCTGGACACCCTGATGGTAAGGTATATACCCCTCACATGGTAATCCAGGTTCCTATACCCACCAGATTGAGTATGGTATAATGTAACACATTATAGAGAACATATATATCATGTATGTAAGCTCATTGCATGATCACATAGTCAATCATATCATATCTCATGCTTTGGAACTTCATTTCCACAAGAAACCCTTGCCAAACACTTTATCAACCACTTAGGGGGTGTAATGGGGGTAAAAGACCATGCAATTTGGAGATGAAATCATGCAAGAAAATCTGTAGTAAAACCATCAATCAACACCTTGCAACACGCCCAAGATATTCACATAAAAAGTACTCATCAAACCCAACATTAGATCCAAGATTTAGAACTCAAAACATGCTAAAACAGCTATACTTTCATGAACTAAAATCATTGTGCAGTAAATTTCTCAATATGCAAGACCCATATGTAAAATCAACTTTAAATCATACAATATTAGTAAAAAGGAGGCTTAGGAACCGTGGATAAAAGGTACCAATGGTTCAACACCACATACCTTAGCTTTGGAGAAGCTCTTGGTGAAGATTGAAGATGGAGACTTTAAGCTTGAAGAAAATCCTTAGTTCCGGATGAGAGTTTTCTGACATTAATTTTGGAGTGAAAATATGGCTAGTTGTTTGGGCGAGTATTGAGAAAAATTCGGCTATTTAGATAAAAAGACATTTGGCAAAACTTGGGCCCAACGCTTAGAATATTTGGACCGCATAGGAAAAACACTGCTAGAAAAAGTATGCCTCTCTATGTCGCAGCGATGATGTGGAGGAAAAAACGTACATGACCGTACCCTTGGCAGGTCATACTAGGGGCACGGATTGCTCTCTAGAAATCATCACTTAAAATTTTATAATTACTAATCTTTCACTCTTAAATTGGGGTTAGACTTTTTTTCACTAAATTTTGACTCCATGATAACAAATATGTAGTTGGATTTTTGAAATAATGAATGAATTTTAAGATATATAGATATTAAAACTTTGAGAATTCCAAGGCACATTTTTGGGCACTTTCTGGAGTCATTTTAGTTATGGACCATAAGCTACTTAGACTTCACTGTGGCCCATACCTATCCACGCCCCATCAAAAAAGATGTGCATTTTCCCTAATGCACAAATAAAGCAAAATAAACACACAAAGGGTTCAAAAACATACATGGGCACCTAAGCGCCAGTCTCTGGCTGAGTCTCCATACCCCTTTCGGGGTATTCTCCTCAGCCATAGTACTCTGTCTAGAGGGGCTAATACCCCTCAACTACTCCTCCTCTTAAGCTTGTCTAATCTCCTTCTCATGCCTCGAATATCTCAAGGCATGATTGAGATCCCTCTCCTCTTACCTCCTCGTAGGTATATGTCTATCCTCTGGATTCTTATATTTGTGAGGCCTCTTCCTGAGGGAACAATAGAAGCTCGTAGGGAGAAAATTAATCAAGCCTCGACATTAGAGATATCATCTCTGGTAGTATGACTGGTGCCGCTAGTGATGTTGTCAAGTCAGCCCTGAGATATTGGATCTCTGTCTGCATAACTAACAAATCTGAAGGCTGGGACTAGGCTAATCTCTTCTACACTCTCTCCTCGAAGGCGTTGATGCAAGTATCTATAGCAGAAGTAAGACTTTGAATAGCAGCGACTCTGAATACCTACATCTGACCCTCTAATTCTGTAATAGCCTACTAAACCTATGGGCTAATATGCTGAAAGAGATGAGTCAACTGTACCTCAGCATGTAATACTCGCTACACCATGGCCTGCATAGAAATGGCATACACATAGACCATGCTCGCTTTAAGAGTTTGTAAATTAGTATCCTCTTGTATGACAGTACTAATAGTGGCCCCCCTCTCATAATCTGCATCATGTTGCAAATGCCTCTCCTCTATAGTGGTAGCAACAGTGGTGCTCAGAACCCTCAATAGGTGATGCCGACATAAACATCTCTGGTGGAGGTGGAGGTTGTGCTCGTCAGAGTTCCACTGAGTTCTCACCAGCCATGATTAGGCTGCTCCAAAGCGTGTATGGCCTCTATCAACTGGTCTAGCTAGTATAGTATCTTCACCCTAGACTCTAAATAGAATCTGTAGATCAAACAATGGAAAAGGATAGAGGTGGTCCTCTTCAGTGCGGCCTCATGTATTTGCTCGGGGATGAGGCAGGCCCAATTAATGTCATAGCTAGCTAAGTTGCTGGGAACTAAAACAGCATGCTCCGGCTTAAAACTATTATTTGCAAGTGTCAACTGGATATGGGAATAAATAATGGCCTAAAGTAATTTGGCAAGAAAGTTGAGTGAACCTTGATAATAGGCTCTGTTTGGGTGGTGACCCAGGAAGATTTCAGACCCTACTCTGTAATTTGACTAGCCACCCATCTCTATAATATCACTTGATGCTCAGGATCCTTTATAATAAGTGGGTTTTGAGCTTGCCCTACCTTGTAATCAAACTCAATAGTAGATTAAGGGGCATGGTACTTAAGACCTAAAAGGATATAGTGGATAGTCTCCTCTAATATGTCTACCTACCGACCTCTCACTTGTGTCTCTATTAGCCTGGGCTGAGTGAGAGGTTTCTTCCCTTATGAAGAGAAAGATGGATGATGGTTGCATAGGAAGCATAAAACTAATCAGGGAGTACCAACCAAGACACTTTATCAACCACATGAGCGCATAAAGAATCCTCGTGTCCTGTACACCGAGGACATGGCTAAGTCCATTAGAAACTACCTTGGGCTCCTCATTAATAGAACAGCTAGACTTACCCCACTCTTTTGGGTTCATGCTCCAAATATATCGCCTCTGTGCCCTCGACACACCACTGATTAGCAAAGGTATTCGATGCTGCTGATGCTGATGGTATGATGGAGGACTCAGTATCTATTTTTTCCTCAGAGCCCTCCTCAGAACTAGACTCCTCTCCGGATGGATTTATCTATGACATGATGCTCCCACTCACATCACTATCTCCCTCTTCAGACTAGAAAGAACTAACAACTAGAGCTTGATTATGCCCAGCTCTAGCTACAGTATTAGTATTAGTCTGTGGTATCGCAGCATTTGGGTCCAGTGTGACATCAAGTATCTCTAGTGACCTACTAAGATGAGCAATATAAAGGCTCATCCCTGAGCTTTCTTCTCAGAGCCTCAATCTCAGCACATTTACCTTTTGGGGCCATAACACTAAGAGTGGAGATTAATTTTAAGAAGAGAGAGAGTTGAATGATCACGAAAACCTAGATGCCAGAAATCTCACTGGAAAACAAGTCACGGTGGTTGGAAATTGATCAGACATTTTAGGGGAGGGGTATGTAGGGTAATTTTAGTCAATCTAAAAATTAACGGAACCTCTATGTACAATACCCCGATTACGAGTCATAAATAGCTCTAGGCTCGTAAGTCATGGTTTCGTAGAACTCTCTATATATAGCAAAATTTTAGAAACATTCTTGTGACCCACGAACCCTATTCATGACTCATAGTTTGATCTATGAATCACAAAGTTGGCTTGTGGATTAGAGTGCACAATTTTCCTACTTACTAGAAACCTGTACGAAATAGGGTACGAGTCTTAAACTGCTTTATGACTCATAGACCTAGTCGTAGAGACTGAACCTAAAGCTCTTCTCAGCCAAATTTACCAACTTAGTCCTGTACGTGCATACTCTTTATCAAATATAATGTTACCCTATATGCAACCAGCCCACTATCTAAAATTGAAATCAAAACAAAACAAAACATCTACCTATGAATCCAAAAATTGAAAATAAACCTATAACTATGCAATTACATCAAAAACCTTCATTTTTCTCCCAAGTAGCGCCTAATTTATTGTCTCAGAATGTCTTAGCTAGCTTGAGTGATCAGACTTCCTCAAGCTACAATGCACCATTATCAGCAAACTTTTCCTACTTCTTGGTGCTTGTCATCATGCCTCTTTGAATCTGATCCAGTTGCATTGACACAAATCCAAACTAACTATTGAGTTGTTGCCACAGAGTGTTGGTCGACTCTAAGGTTTATCTTGGTAATGTCGTACTTGATCTCCTTTAGTGTCTCATCTTGAGCATCTTCCCTCTTTAACAATTGGTGAAGCATCCTCTCAGTTCTGGAGTACCCATCTCCCATATCATGATTATTGGGGTTACATAACAACTATTCATCCTGTCGTCCTTGCAATCCCCCTACTTCATTAGCATCTCCAAGTTAACTTTATTTTTAATAAGCTTACTAAGGATATCTGTATTTATTTTGCTTGGTCAGAAGTCATATCAACAGTGCTTGTATGATCTACTAGGTGTCTATTTTTGAGCTTCCACTTATAGTTAGATTTAACTACCGTGTTCATGTGCTCACGAATTTTTGTAAATGGTTGTTCTACAAAAATACCCCCCAAGAGGGATCTGCACATGCTTGACTATTAGCATCTAGAGCTCAGTAGAAATTCTCCACCAGGACATTCCCTAGAATCTCATGTTTCGATGCATTCCTCAAGCATCTATTAAATTGCTCCCATATATTAAGGATTGAATCACCTAGGAATTTCTTGAAGTGATTAATCCAGTCCTCCACTTTGAGCTTGTTTGGTTTGATGCAGTACCTTGCTAAGAAAGCCCTCTGCAATTCTATCCAATTGGTGATCAATCCTTGTGGAAGATTAGATAGCAATAATGCAGCATTGCTTGTAAGAGACAATTGGAATACTTGAAGACCCAGAGCATCCATAGTTAGATTCTATTTCCCCATCACACGTTTACAAACAAATGCCACATTATGCAAGTGGCTATGTTGATCCTTTGATGGTAAGCCCGCAAATAGCCCATGGTTCTATAGTATATGAAGTAACCCACTACAGATTGTGAACTTTGTGTCTACTGATAGTGGTGACAACACAATAGCTCCCATCAATCCATAGTCATGGGGTTCAACCTGTACTGATTCCACTAGTAAGCATTGGCATTGAACTTCAAGGTTGTGGAATATCCTCCAAAGGAGGTGGGTTCTCATTTCGATCATCATCATTATTGTCCCAGTTCAAGGTTACATTGGCCACGTTGTTGGCATTTTCTTGGCCCATTCTTATTATACTTCGGTGGATCTCTGGATCAAGTGGAGTTAAGGGATTGCCTTGACTCTTAGTTTTGGCATACACTACTCGTACAGCTTGCAAAAAAACAAAAACAAAAACAAAAACAAAATAAAGAGAACTAAGGATTATCACTCATGTTACTTAATGAATCAACCTAAATCTAGCTATATTCTCTGGCAAGGACGACAAAATCTTTGATGTCATGCAAGTTACACCTCTTTTTTAGAGGATAAAATAGGTCAATGTCAAGATATAAAACCCAGCCAAGGTTAGGGTTGAACCCACAGGGAATACACAGAATCAAGAAAAATTCACCAATAAATAATCCAAGTACTTAATTAACTCAATCCCTCGAAGAGGGGGGGTTGCAATAATTGATAAGAAAATAACTAAATTGACTATCACGAGAGATAATTAATAATAGAGAGAAACTAGGGTAATGTGTTCCCCATGATTTCCCAACTTAGTATCACTAGATAACCCAATTCTTGTCTCGTGTATAATATGCAGGACAGTAATTTAAGTTTACCAACCCCTTTGGTCAAAGGTGAGAGGCGAATTTCACTATACGACTTGGCCCAATCCATAGTTTACAATACTAAGGATGGTAATTTAAGTACCAGTTTTTCTATTTTCTTCAGAATTCATCCCTTCATAGAATTTGTCACGAAACTTCCTCTACAACTCGTAGAATGCCCTACGATTTGTAGAGGGTCTCGTAAATCATCAAAAACTAGCAATCTTCTGCAATTTTGCCCCAAATCATGGCCAACCTATATTCCAACAAATCTAAACACAAAAATACATTAAACCCATAATAACATATTAAGAACACAAAAAATCCAAAGTTTTAAGCATCAAATGTGTTCTATTTTAGCAACATAACAGTTTTACTGACTAGTCCATGAGTTGTAGAATTTGGTATGACTCATAGAGTTGGTTGTAGAGCTAGTAAATTTAAAGGAAAACTTACCTGAGGTCCACGGGCCCTATTCACGATGGTAGTTTTATCTACGAATGGTAAAGCTGACGCATGGACTAGAGTGCATAACCTTTTGCTTAATAGAAGTGTTCAATGAGATAGCATATGGGTCATAAATTAACATATGGTCCATAGAACCAGTCATAGAAACAAATCTTGATGCTTTTTCAGTGAAAGATGGCTGACGTAGTCATATTTCTGCACATTCTTCATAGAACACATTGTTACCCCATATGCAACCAGTCCAATGTCCAAAATTACAACCAAAATGTGAAACATTAAGCTACTTATAAGTCCAAAAGCAAGAAAGCAAAACATAGCTATAACTATTACATCAAATATCTTGGGTTGCCTTCCAAGTAACGCTTGAGTTATTATTACGGCATGGCTATGACAACTTGGTTACTCAGGCTTTACAAAGTTCCCAAACATCCTTTTTCAGATCAATTGGACTCTTCATTTGTTGATAAATATTGAAGACAACTTCTTCATAATTCAATCTAAACCTGAGTTGGCCAATTTTCATATCCACTAGTGCTTTACCAGTGGCTAGGAATGGCCTTCCCAAGATTGTTGGGACCTCAAAGTCGACTTTCCGATCTAGGATCATAAAGTCCTTGGGGTATATGAATTTCTGAATTTTGACTATCATATTATAGATTATCCCCATAGGCTTTTTCACCATATGATCAGCCATCAACAATCATATGATCATGGAAGTAGCAGCTCCCAATCCTAGCTTCTTGAAGACTGCAAGAGGCATTAGCTTTCTGCTACATTGAGATCACACAATGCCCTTACAAACTCCACATCTCTAATAGTGCAGGGTATGGTAAAAGCATTGGGATTTTATCTCTTTTTCACTAAGGACCTTGTGGCAATTGCACTGTAATGTTGAAGTTCTTGGGAGCGCTCCTGGCTCACAGTGAACTTCTTTGTAACCAGGTCCTTTAATAAACTTCGCATATCTTAGCATCTTCTATAATGCCTCAATGAGAGAGATATTAATGGAGAGTTGTTTCAGCATATAGAGAAAGTGTTTGAACTTGCCCTCTTCCTCCTTTTTTTTTATTCTTTGAGGGAAGGAAGGAGGAGGCGTAGGAATAGGGTTCAGCTTCTGTGGTGTATTTGTAGCATCACTCACCCTATCCTTGACATGATCATCTCTGGTATTTGTATCCTTGATCTCAACTACTTTCTCTCAAACATCATCATTATCTACTAGTATGGGAGGATCATTAGTACTCTTGCCAACATGAGTAGTAACCGCCATGCACTGCCCCTCATTCTTTGGGTTTTGAACTGTGTTGCTAGGCAATGTACCTCTTTGATACTAGTTGAGTTGATTTGACACTTGACCAAACCATTGCTCAAGCTATTTGATAGCAAAAAAATGAGACTCGAATTATTGATTTATGCTGGAGATGTCAAATATTATCCCCCTCAAGGTCTCATCTTGTGTCTCAACTTTCTTCAACAGGCGGTCAAATATCTCTTCAACTCTAGAATTGCTACCTCTAGTGTAACAATTATGTGGTGGCACATAAGGACCATTTCTGTAGCTATCTCTGGGGACCAAATCTGCATCTCTATCTTGGCCCTAATTCCTGTCTTTGTGACCTCCACGGTTGTCTCTGAAAGCACCATCTTTGATATAATTTTGACCTTTTTTCCTTGACAACGGTGTCAATAGTCCTAATTGGACCCTTGGGCATTGGTCCAAAAACCCCCCGTCTGATCAGCAATGAAGTAAGTCTCCTCTTTATAGTAGGTATCATCATACATAGGTGCCTAGAAAGGCTAATGAACAACTATGTTAACTCATTCCTAGTTTGGTTTCATCATCACCTCCATATAGGTATGGATTTAGGTACGCTCTTGCATTATCTCTTCTGTAATTTTAGCTTGCTCTGAACCAATACTGATAGTACATGAACTTTTGGTAGATGACCTATCTCTTTGCCCATAATCATGATTTATCTTGACTATTTTCCATCTGTTAGATGATCCTTGCAAATGGTTGATCTAAAAAATGCCGCCTATGATAGTATCAGCACATACTTGACAATTCTCGTCTAGGTCATGCTAATCTCTACCAAGGCATCAACAACAATTTTTGTGGTATGGGACACTCCTCAAGTACTTTGTGAATTGCTCCCATGTATTACTAATCAAGTCACTAGTAAGTTTCTCAAAGTTGTTGATTTGATCTTTTAACTTGAGCTTCTTCAATCTTGAGAAGTACCTCTTCAAAAATAACTTCTACAACTCAACCAAACTAGTGATCGAACTCTATGAGACCTCAGATAGTCATATTGTTGCATTGCCTATCAGAAATAATAGAATATACTAAGTCTCACAGCATCCATAGGCAGATTGTGTGCTCTCATTACACTCTCACAAACAAATGCAACGTATTATAGATGACTTTGTGTATCCTCTGATGGTAGGCTCGTGAACAAACCATGGTTCTACAATATCTAAAACAACCCACTCGAAACTATGAACTTTGTGTCAGTTAATAGTGACAGAAACACAATGGCTCTAGTAACCTCCATAGCCATAGGGTTCTGCCAATATTGGTTCCACTAATAAGCTTCGGCATTGAAGTCCTATGGCTATGGAGCAATGTCCTCAAGAGAGGTGGGTTGCCATTATTTGCATTCTCATTTGCATTTTGGTTTAGAGCTATATTTTCCACATTTTTTGTATTATCTTGGGACATCCTTCTTAATCTTCTCTGGATCTATGGGTCAAATGAGTCAAGGGAATGTCTCGACTTCGAATATTGGGCATACACTACACCTGTACCCTAAAAGAAAACAAAAATAACAAAAAACATAAAATGAGGGAAATAAAGATTAATTTCCAAATTACTTGAATTAGACAAGTCTAGCCATATTCCTTGGCAATAGTCCCAAAATCTTGATGTCATCCAACCTACACCTTCTTTTTTAGGCTAAAGTGGTCGTTGTCAAAAAACATAACCTAACCAAGATTAGGGTCGAATCCCATTTGAAATATGGTAGACTTAGAAGAATTTATTGCAATTCAAGTTTATTAACCAACTTACATCCCCAAAAGGGGGTGGGGTTATGACAATTATGTAAAGTAATCCTAAACTAAGACAGTTGTACATAGTACGAAGAGTAACTAGGGTATTGTATTCCCTATGATTCCCCAACTTAGTATTACCAGATAATCAAATTCTTTTCCAATGTGTAGCATGAAGAATGGTAAGTTAAATTCTCCAAACACTTTGGACCAGGCGAGAGGTGAATTTTACTACGTGATTTGGTCTTTCCCCGCAATATGACATTACTAACCCTTGCTTATTGTTCAAGTACAACCTTCTCTTGGCCCAGTTTGTTTGACTAAATTAGAAACATCAACCAAATCTTATTAATTAATATAATTTCCTATTCATTACTACCTGTCATCAAGTTAGGAACACTAGGCAAGTTCTAATATTGGCTAGTGATGTCGCCCAAGCTGCACCTCCTTTTGGAGGATAAAGCGATCATTGTCAAAAATAGAACCTAACCAAGGTTATGATCGAACCCACAGGAAATACGTAGACTCAAGCGAATTAAATGAACATAATTCAAGTGGTTAACTAACTTACTTCCCTGAAGAAGGGGGAGGTTTTGAAATAATCAATGGAAAATAAAACTAAACTAACAAACACAAGAGAGAAATGAATACGGAGAGAAATAAGGTAATTCCGTTCCACATGATTCCCTAACTTCGTATCACCAGATAACCTAATTCTTTTCTAGTGTGTAGTATGGAGGACTGTAACTTAAGTTTACCAAGCCCTTAGGTCAAAGATAAGAGGTGAATCACTATATGACTTGGCCCATCTCCATAGTGTGCCTTACTAGCCCTTACCTATTAGTCCAGTACAACCTACCTTTGGCATAGTTTGGTTGATTAGACAAGAAAATATCAATCAAATTCTATTAATTAATCTCTTTTATTATTCATTACTACCTTGGTCAAGTTAGTAACACTAGGCGGGGTCTAATTTTGGCCACCACCAAAAAATATGCAAAATGAAGAGAGTTAATTAATACATGCATCCGTCCAGTACAACCTCCCTTTGGCATAGTTTGGTTGATTAGACAAGAAAATATCAATCAAATTCTATTAATTAATCTCTTTTATTATTCATTA
>JAOTQJ010182296.1:6789-22958 GCA_025642045.1 Solanum sejunctum | reverse complement strand
ACTGAAAAATAAGCTAACTTCTGCACCTGTGCTAGTACTTCCAGAAGGCACTGAGGGGTATGCAGTGTATTGTGATGCCTCAGGAGTTGGCTTAGGGTGTGTGCTGACACAGCATGGTAGGGTAATTACTTATGCATCCAGACAGCTACAACTACATGAGAAGAATTACCCAACTCATGATCTTGAGCTAGCAACAGTTGTATTTGAGTTGAAAATATGGCGCTACTATTTATATGGGATTCATGTTGATATATATACTAATGATAAGAGACTGTAATACATTTTTAAGCAGAAGGATCTAAATTTGACACAACGGAGATGGGTAGAGCTAATAAAGGATTACGACATTGATATACTATACCATCCGAGGTAAGAAAATGTGGTAGCTAATGCTCTGAGTTGTAAGGCAGTCATGACTATTAGTGATCAGGCCATGGTGAGTCAAGGAGTAGCTAAGGATCTATGACAACTAGCTAGTTTGTGAATTCACTTTCTTGAAACTCCAAAGGAAGGGGTTATTGTACATAATGTAGTAGCGTCTTCATTAGTAATGGAGATAAAAGAAAAATAGTTCGAGGATCCTATTCTACGACAGCTTAAGGAAAAGGTAAGTCAAGGTACAATAAAGGGCTTTGATCTTACATAAAATAGAGTACTCTACTGCCAAAATAGATTATGTGTGCCTCATATTAATGGGTTAAGAAAGGGGATAATGGAAAAAGCCCACCATTCCCGATATTCCATCCATCCAGGATTAACTAAGATGTACCATGACCTAAAGGGAATGTTTTGGTGGGGATACATGAAAAAGGACCTTGCAAAATTTATGGCTCAATGTCCAAATTGCTAGCAAGTGAAAGTAGAACACCAAAAGCCAAGAGGTTATATTCAGTGTATAGAGCTTCTAATGTGGAAATAGTATATGATCAACATGGATTTTGTTACCGATTTACCTCGCTCATTTCAGAAGTTTGACACTATATAGGTAATAGTCGATAGTCAGTGCACTTCTTACCTGTTAGAAGTGATTATACAGTGAAGAGTATGCCAAGATGTACCTCAAAGAGATGGTTAGGCTACATGGAGTCCCAATCTCCATTATATCTGACCGAGGAACTCAATTCACTGCAAGGTTTTGGAAGTCTTTCCAAAGGAGTTTAGGTACATAAGTGAATTTGAGTACAACTTTCCACCCTCAAATAGATGGTCAAGCAGAACGCACCATTCAGACACTTGAAGATATCTTGCAAGCTTGTGCACTGGATTTTAAAGGTAGTTAGGTGGACCATTTGCCACTTATTAAATTTTCCTATAAGAATAGATACTAGTCAAGTATCAAGATGGCACCTTATGAAGCTTTGTATGGAAGGAAGTGTATGTTGCCAATTGGATGGTTTAAACTGGGTGAAGCCATCTTGTTTGTGCCAGATCTAGTACAACAAGCCATGAAAAAAGTCAAGGTAATATAGCAATGACTAGAAACAGCTCAAAGTCATCACAAATCATATGCCGATGCTAGGAGGAGAGGATTGGAATTTTCAATAGGAGATTAGGTATTTTTAAAGGTGTCTCCAATGAAAGGGGTTGTGAGATTTGGTATGAAAGAAAAACTGAGCCCACGTTACATAGGTCCATATAAAATTATTATGAAGATCGGGCAGGTTGCATATGAATTGGATCTACCCGAAGAGCTTTCAATGGTTCATCCTATTTTCCATGTATAAATGCTTCAGAAGTGCAAAGGTGACCCATCCCATATCCCTCCTATTGAGGATGTACAAGTTACAAAAGATCTCACTTATGAAGAGGTACTTGTTGCTATTCTGGATCGTTAAGTTAGAAAGCTGAGGAATAAAGAAATAGCTTCAGTGAAGGTACTTTGGAGAAATCAGCAAGTAGAAAAGATGACCTGAGAGGCTGAGGACACAATGAAGTCAAAATACCCATATTTGTTTGAATTTAAAGAAGACGCCCAAAATGCAGAATTAGAATACTAATAGGTACGTGTAATTGAATGCTTAGTTTGTTGTCAAAGGTTTATTTAAATAAAGGTTTATACATCGCTAAACTATCCAATTGTGCTAATATTCGAGGATGAATATTCCTGGGGGGGGAAGAGGATGTAACACCCCATATTTTACATGTACTATTGCTATGTAAAGGAATCATGTTATGATTTGGTCAAATTAGTACCAATCCTTAAAAGTGCTTGAATCTCATGTTAATGGGCGATATATGAGTCTAAATGCTTAAGAGGGTTGAGGGTATATATGTGTTGCTGTTAAACTGAGGATATATCAGCCCTAAACTAAGTAAAATAATTGAGGTTATTGTATGACTTAATAATTTAGTAGGTGAGTCACCTACTTTCTTAGCTTAAAATTGATAGTTAATCGGAGATGAGGCTAGACACCGAATTTATTCAAGTTCGATTATGAATAAATTCCGTTTTAAAGGTATAACTTTAGACCATACTTTAGTATCATCAATGGACCTTGTTTTTAGTCGAATAAGAGTTTAAAAACGTCCTAAGTGAACCACAAACCATTTAGCCATTTGGGCCTAAAACCAAATAAGAAGAAAGCTGAAAATTGGCAGCCAAGGTCCATCATATTTGAGACCCATTAGGTCCAAGTTTAAGTGTTAAGCTACTAAAGCAAAAAGCTATTAATGGGTGTCATTATCTGGTCAAAAGTGGAGGACAAAGTTGGCAAAATTTATCTTTAAAAATTGATCAAGTGCAGCACTAATTCATTCCACTAGGAAATAATGTTTCAACTTTCTTAAAGTCTTTTGTCTTCTCCCTAATTCACTTCACCAAGCTGCAAGCACAATTCTCTAAGGATCTTGAAGGAAATCCAGAATTTATAATTCAAAGGTAAGCAATTATAGTTGTATATTTGGTATGGTTTCTTCATGAAAAAGAAAAAAGTATATGCTATTATGTTATGCTGGAAATTCTGGACAGCATGTGTCCTAAGTGTTGTTGTGAACGTTTCTTGTTATTCAAGAGGATTTTCTCTTAATTGGTTGGATGAATTATGAAGGAAGACTTATGTTCTAATAATATATAGTTTTTTAGTAATGTAATTAAGCTGCTGCACCACTTTTACAGTCCACAAAGATTAGTTGTTGTACAACATCGTAATTTCACTCTTAGAAGAAACTTTGGATCAGAAAATTATAATATGTTGTTCCACGACCTTCACCTATTTTGGAACTATCTTTGGACTAGTTTAAGACTGGTTTTATGTGTAAAAAATATTTGATACAATTTTGGTAAAGTTAAAACAAGTTTGGGATTTGTTGACATCAAAGTATGGTGAAAGAATGTAACGTTATGCCGCTTGTTTGTACGTTGTGAAGAATTGTTATGTGTTGTGCTTTGTGGGATGTTTTAGGACTTTTAGGGTTCTGAAAATAAGATGTATATGATATATACATAATAATGGTTGTTATAAAGTACATTTATAAGTGAAAAGGTTGAAGAAATTCCTTTGCATCATTAATTGAAAGCTTGTTGTCCGAGTGATCGTTTTTATGATAGTGGACTGCCCAGAAGTGTTGTGTTTCTCCTAATACTAGTCTTATTTCTTAATATACTATAGATAAATATTTGAGGAAAACCAAAGCCTCTAATGAGGTCATACAACGAGGTACGTAAGGCTATTTGATTTCGTATCATTTGGCATGAAACATAGATTTTTCCTTTGTATATAAAGGTATTTACCAACTTTGACACAATAATTAACTGTGCCTCCATTTGTGTTACATGTTCATATGATTCTATACATAATCACCTTCGAATCTACATCCATACTTGGATACCAAGTTACATGAACTCTTGTTGCTAAGTAATGTTCACGAGTTGTTTCATTTCATACGCTTTGCATTATTAATGTAACATACTCTCTCCATTGTCATATTATTTTTTATGATTATCTACATGTCATATGTTGTACATACAGCCCTAAAGCTCCAATATTATGACTACCAAAAAAATCATCTCAAAGGTAATTTAAAGATAAGCATATTGTTTATTGATGGGTGGTAGCCCGAGGGGTGGAAGAATCACCTAGTCAGGGATGATCCTATCACGGGTGGTAGCCCAAGGGATTAAGGAAGAACCTATCTAGTGATGATCCTGATATCCCAAGGAGTTGAAGAATCATCTAGCCAGTGAAAAAATCTTATTACGGGTGGTAGCTTAAGGGGTTAAGGAAGGACCTAGGCAGGGACGATCCCGATACAGTTATATCACTGATCAGCTGGTCATTTATAGTATATGATGTGCAAAAATTATACAGTAAAGGTAAAGCAATATAAAGAACATAAAGTACTCAATCCAAAGCATAAGCAAAGGTGGTCTCTTATCCTATACCAGTGCATAGTTTCATTTGAGTTGTACTTCATATATAGTATTTGTTGCCTTACATACTCAGTACGTTATCTCGTATTGACGTCCCTTATGGGGACCTGCATTTCATGTTGTAGGTAAAGGTGCTAGTAGATCTCCCCAGTAGAATACAAGGCATTTAGCTATTGTTACCATGCTCCAGGTTATTCCGGAGCTTTGTGTGTTTTTAGCGCTAATATGTTTGCATTGTATAGTTAATTCAGATGGGGCCTATCCCGAGCATAAGCAAATACTTTCTCTTGACTAGAGGCTTTGTAGACTATGTAAATGAAAGTGTGGTCATGTCTCATACTTTAGATATCGTGGCCCCAATGGCCTAGCCATATGCATCTCCTTTTAGCTTGTTATTACCAGTTATCTTCTTAGAAGCATGCCAAACATAGAAATTTCCTTATAATATATATACAAAGTGTATAGATATATGTTGGTTCTCCCAAACCTTATCGGCAATGGATGCCAGTCCGTCCTAACGGAACTTTAGGGCGTGGCAATATACTTATGCCAACACATAGTTTAAGGAAAGGGAGAGGACCCTTGGGGATAGTCCTTATGCCCCCAATCCATTCGGTGCTAGGTCAAATATCGCATAAGAATACTTATACATATACATACTTTCAAAGGAAACCTAAGTTGTTTCAAATCATTTCAATGCATTCTTGGGCTCAAAAGTGAAACACATTCATAATTATTCATACTTGAGCTCAAAAGCCAAATCATAGTTCATAATCATGCTTCTCATGCATAAGAATAGCTCATTCACATAACAATATGGTGCAAGCATCCAAAATGCTCAAAGAGCCATATCATAGACATTTATGTGATCATATTCTTGTCATAACCACAATCTTATCAAAATCATATACATAAACATAATAGGCTTAACCTACTTCATAATTTTCATAAAATCCAATGGTCATGAATGTATATGCCGTGAATGATATGTGAATAGCAATGGGTAATATAGATTCAATCTAAAATCATCAATATAATATGAGGTTCAAGTAAAACCATAATCTTATTAAAATCAAATACATAAATATAATGAGCTTAACCCACTTCATAATTTTCATAAAATCAAATGTTCATGAATGCATATACCATGAATGATAAGTGAATAGCAATGGGTACTATAGATTCAATCTAAAATCATCAATATAATATGAAATTCAAGTAAAACCATCGGTAAACTTCACACTCAAATCATAATATTGATTACCCATACGTAGATCAAACTTCAAAGCGATAACACATATTCAAATCTTTATAATAATCATGTAATTCAACATATTAAGGTTTAAGTCAAGTTAAGTCAACAATAAAGTATAACCCATAGTTCAATTGAATTTAATAAATGATAATATTCAAAACCCACATTAAAAGTAAGCAAAATTCCTTAAAATCCAAATGAAAAGAGTTTGGATCTTCTTGGTTGAAAGGGACCAAGAATCAATCCCACATACCTTAGCTAATGAAGAAGATAAAGGAGAAGGAGCCTTCCCCTTGATTTCCAAGCTTAGTTGTACAAGAGTCCCTTGCGAGAGTTCTTAAGAGTGACTTGAGAGAATTCTAAGTGTAGGAGTGAATTTAAATAAGAGGAATAAAGTATAGGTCATTTGAATGTCTTTAGTAGCATAGAAAGTCACAAAAGACCCTTCGGATAAATCATATTTATGAAAACACCATTAATGAAATGAGTAGCAAAATTAAAGTCAAGGTCTCAGGATGGGGTGGTACGGTCCGTGAGGTGCCATATGGACCGTACACTTGCTCATGGTCTAACACCTAGAAAAATTCCAATCGACGAAGGTCTAAAAAACATAATCCCATACTTAGAAAAATTCAACGTAGGCACCCATACAGAAAAGTTACATGGACCATACCAAGCAACAGGGTCTGCATACTCCTCCGTACCACTTCACTTAGGAAAAATTCTCCTCGACGAAGTTCCATGATGGTGATCCAATACTTAGAATATTTTCTCTCTTATACCTATGTAAAAGGGCCTCACAGACCGTATAGCACTAAACGGTTCGTGAGAGGGGCTGCACCACTTGTCTTAGGCTCAAACGTGTGGAGTCTCAAGCCTAAGGCTACCATACGATCCACCGCACGGTCCATATGGCCTCATACGGACCATGTGGGGTCCAAGTGTGGTATGCCTTGGTCCCAAACTCCAAATTAAGGCCCTCACACCCCACACAAGGCCAAGGGTCACTTCAAGGAGGCTCCTCACAGTCCGTATAGTACCACACAGTCTATGGAGGCTTCCATGAAGCATCACATTAGTCCAAAGCTTTTAGGAACCAAATTTCCAAGCTCTGTTAAGGTCATACAAAGTCCAGGTCCTTATATCATCTCCCTGTTGGGAACATTTGTCCTTGAATGTGCTAGAACAAGGCCTGGAAGGCTTGACATATAACATGAAACATCCAAACACAAGATATAATGCTTATTTCAACACTTGAACATCATAAAGTCATTAAAACTCATATCAAGATATATTCAAATCATTCATACATCTTAAAAAATTATTTTTGTGCATATGTATGCATGTCATGTCATGTCATGAAACTTAAGTAAAAGAATTAGGGCCACTTGGAAAAAGAAGAACCTAAAACATTAGGCTTGAGTAGATAGGAAAAGATGGGGACGCCATTTCATTATATCCAACTCCGCCTCCCATGTAGCACTCTCCACATATTGATTTCTCTAAAGTACCTAGCTGAAGCCACATCTTTATTACGAAGCTGCCTTCACTTGCCTATCTAAAATATCAAATGGGAATTCCTCAAAAGAAACTCTCCTCAACTTCAACACCTTCCAAAGGCACAATAGTATTAGGATAACCAACTTCCTCAACATGGATACATGGAAGACTGGGTTGAATAAAACTCAAATTCAGAGGCAAATCCAACCTATATGCCACATTTCCAATTGGCTCAACAACCTCATAAGGACCTACATACCGGTGACTCAACTTGCCAAGCTTTACAAAATGCATTATACCCTTTATAGGTGAGACCTTCATATACACCAAATCACTAACATGAAACTCAAGATCCCTCTTGCTAACATCTGAGTAGGACTTTTCGTGACTTTGGGCCATCTACAACCTCTTCCTAATTAACTTCACCTTCTCCATAGACTCCAGCACGAAATCTTGGTCAATTAAGGCCATCTTTCCCAGCTTAAACCACCCTATCGTACATCTACACCTCCTACCATATAAATCCTCAAATGGTGCCATACCAATGCTAGCATGAAAGCTATTATTATAAGCAAACTTAATGTGTGAAAGATGATCATCCAAATTACCTTTGAATTTCAACACGTAAGCCCTCAAATATCCTCCAAAGTTTGAATTGTCCTCTAGGCTTGTCCATCAATTAGAGGATGAAAAGTGGTACTTAACTTCACCTTAGTACAAAGTCCTCTTTGAAACATTTTCCAAAAATGTGAAGTAAATTGAGTGCCATGATCCAATATGATAGACCTATGCACACCATACAACCTCATTAACTCTTGGATGTACAACCTTGTATAATCTTCAGCACTAAAGATAGTCTTGATCAGTAGGAAATGAGCCGACTTAGTCATCCGGTCAACAATCGCCCAAATTGAATCAAATTGCTTTCGTGTCCGAGGCAAATAAACCACAATATCTATATTCACATCTTCCCACTTTCAAGTTGGGATGTTCAATATCTTGGGTCAAACTACCGGGCCTTTGGTGCTCTACCTTCACTTTTCGATAATTAGGGCATTGAGATACAAACTTGCCTATGCCCTTCTTCATACCATGCCACTAATACACTTCCTCAAATCCTGATATATCTTAGCAGATCTTGGGTGAATAAGATAATGAAAGTTATGGGCTTCACTCATGATCAGCCTCCTAAGATCATCCTCATCCAAAAAAGCATAACCGATCTTGATACTAAAGCATACCATCTTTCCTCGGGAGAAAACCTCTATCTTTGTTTCGTTAACCAATTTCTTCAGCTTAACCAATGATGGGTGTAGATCTTGCTTAGCCTTACCATCAACAACCATAGAAGGGTCCCATTCTGAACATGAATACCACCATCATTAGAGTCAGCCAACCTAACACCAAATCTAGCCAAACAGTGAATATCTTTTGCCAACTCTTTTTTCCCTTCATTAACATGAGCCACACTTCCCATAGATAACCTATTAAGAGTATAGTCTACAACATTTGCTTTGTGGGGATGATATTGTATACTTATGTCACAGTCCTTAAGGAACTTCAACCACCTCTTTTGTCTTAAGTTACGATCCCTTTGAGTGAACACATATTACAAACTCTTGTGATAGATGAAAACATCAACATGCACCCCATACAAATAGTTTCTCCAAATCTTCAAGGCAAACACCATCTCCACTAACTCAAGATCATGAGTTGGGTGATTACGCTCATGCACCTTCAATTACCTTAACGCATATGTTATCACCTTGCCATATTGCATAAGTACATAACGTAATCTAATACGATAAGCATCACAATACACCACAAATCCATCTATGCCATTTGGTAAAGTCAAAATAGGAGCCGAGGTAAGTCGATCCTTCAAGGTCTGAAACCTCTTCTCACATTCACCCGAATACGAACTTTTTCCCTTTTTTTCAATTTAGTCAATGGAGATGCAATAGATGAGAAACCCTCAATGAACCTCTTGTAATACCCAGCCAACTTAAGAAAGCTCCAAATATCCAAAGGAGTAAATGATTTAGGCCAATTCTTCACGGTCTCGGTCTTCTTCGGGTCAACCTTAATACCATCACAGGACATCACATGACCAAGAAAGGCTACCTTACCCAACCAAAACTCACATTTGCTAAACTTAGCATACAACTTCTTCTCCTTCAAAGTTTGAAGAACCAACCTCAAATGGTTCATATACTCCCGCTCACTTTGGAAATAAATAAGGATATCATCGATGAACACAACCATAAAACTATCAAGAAAAGACTTGAACACCCAATTCATAAGATCCATAAACACAGCTGGAGCATTAGTCAATCCTAAAGACACTACCACAAATTCAAAATAGCTATACCTAGTCTGAAAAGCCATTTTGGGAATGTCACACCCCCTAACCTTCAATTGATGATAACTAGAACAAAGGTCAATCTCAGAGAAATGGGTAGACCCTTGAAATTAATCAAACAAGCCATCAATCCTTGGCAACAAGTACTTATTTTTGATAGTTACCTTATTTAATTGCCTATAATTAATGCACATCCAAAGGGATCAATCTTTCTTTCTTACAAATAATACTAGAGCACCCCATGATGATATACTTGACCTAATAAAGCCCTTCTCTAAGAAATCTTTCAACCGATTCTTCAACTCCTTCAACTCAGTCGGTGCCAAATGATAAGGAGGTATAGAGATAGGTTGAGTATTCGGGAGAAGGTCTATGCTAAAGTCTACTTTCCTTTCAGGAGGAATATTGGGCAAGTCACCAAGAAACACATTCAGAAACTCATTCACCATCAGGACTAATTCAGTAGTAGGTGACTCAGAATCCACATCTCTGACCCTCACAATATGATAAACGCACCCATTCAAAATTATCTTTCGGGCCTTAAGGGAGGAAATAAATTAACCTATAATAGTGGATTTACTACCCTTTCACTCAAGAATGGGCTTATCAAGAAATTTGAAGTTGACATATCAGGTTTCACAATCTATAGAGACATATGAAGCATAAAATGAATCCTCCTCGAGAATCAAATTAAAATCAAACATCTCAAGTTTCACAAGATCACACGAGAAAACTCTATGCAAAATAGGGATAGGGGAACCCTGATAAACCCTATGAGCAATAACAAATTAACTCATGGGAGTAAAGACTAAAAAAGGCTCCCTCAAGATTTCAGGACTCAAACCAAATTTAACAGACAACAAAAGAGTCATACAAGATAAATTTGCATCTGCATCAAGAAAAGAATAATCATAATATCAAAGACTTTTAACATACCAACCATAACATTCAGAGTCTCCTCAACTTTCCGATGAGCATGCAAAGCATAGAACCTGTTATTTCTTAGGGAAACACCTTATGGAGCTCTTTCTTGGCCTTGACCACCTTAAGCCATCTGACCTTGCCCCTTCTGGGTAACCTTAGGATAATATGCAACCTTGTAGTTCTTATCACCATACCTGAAGCATGCACCTAACTCTCTCCAACAAGCACTTGAGTGGTTCCTTCCACACTTGTTACACTAAGGAAACAATGGCTCATCACCAACCGGTGCTTTGGGAGGAGGCACCCTAGTATTAGCAACCCGAGCATTAGAACCTTGAAGTAGGAGAATCCACCTTCATAACCATCCCTCTTAGGATCATGCATTCTCTTATCCTTGAGCTTTTCTCTTTTAATAAGTTTGGCATATACCATGAGCCTAGAGATGTCCATTGATGTGTTGTCAAAATACAACACTTTTGATGGTTAAAAATTGGAATTTTGTATGTTCTCAATGCGATGTTAGTTGGTTTTATGAGTTTTTGTGTTATGTTTGCAGGATTTCAGGGTTGGCCTTGATTTTGGGAAGAAATACAGAAGTTGCTAATTTTGTATGCAGAATGAGACCTTTTATGGGCCATAGATCAATCTAGGGGGTCGTGAAGTGGTTTTGTGGACAAATCTAGTGAGGGGATGATTTTCTGAAGTTGATTCTATGAATATACAGATGGGCAGTGGAATGGTAAGAGTCATAGAACATGGTTCATGCCCTGAGGAGTAGAGATTGTTTTTTTTTGAAGATTCATCAGACAAAATCCCCTATAAGTCATAAACCACTTTACGAGTCTTAGAGGAGGTGTCGTAGACCTGAAGTCCAAAATTCAACCGCACTATATGAGACCCTAATTATGGACCATGGAATACAATATGACCCATAAACCTGTTCGTGAGGCATGGTGACCCAGCTATCCTATTTTGTTTAGGATATGTATTCTAAATATTATAAATAAGTTTTTAGGTTATTTTTCAAAAGTTTTCATACGGTACACGAAAAATCAGTAACTAGAGAGAGAAAATAGTGTGATTACATTAGACAGTTTTAAGAACACTTGTAATTTGATTTCATCACTAATCTTGTGATTAACTTTGATGTTGGATTTGTTTGTTCTTAATTCAATTGTGTAAGTACTCTATAATGTTTCTCTAATTCATAAGTCTTGCACCTACGAAAAGTGTGAGTATCTAATTCACAACTAGAGTTATGGGAACCATGAAGAACTAATAAGGTAAAACTAGATAATTCATCATTCTTAGAAAGTATGCATGCATGTGTTAATTAACTCTCTTCATTCTTCATGTTTTCTAGTGGTGGAAAGTATTAGAACCCGCCTAGTATTATTGACTGGATCATGGTATTAATGAATAGAAAAAAAGATTAATTAACAAGATTGATTAATGTATTATCATCTAATCAACCAAATTGTGCCAATGGGAGGTTGTACTGGAATTAATAGGCAAGGGTTAGTAATGCACACTATAAGGATAGGCCAAGTCACATAGTTAAATTTACCTCTCACCTTTGAACAAAGGGTTTGGTGAAGTTAACTTACCTTCCTGCATGTTACATACTAGAAAAGAATTAGATTATCTGGTGATTCTAAGTTAGGGAATCATGGGAAACATAATATCATAGTTTCTCTGCATATTGATAGTACACTTGTGTTAGTCAGGTTTATTTTCTAGTGATTATTGCAAACCCCCCTCCCCCCCGGGGAATTGAGTCAGTTAACTAATCAAATTGGGGTAACTGAATTCTCTTAAGTCTACGTATTCCTTTGGTTTTTACCCTAACTTTGGTTAGGTTTTATTTCTGGATGACTACTTTATCCTAAAAAATGAGGGGTAACTTAGGCGATATCAAGATTTTGGCACAGTTGCTGAGGAGTATGGCTAAACTTCATTAATTCATAGTGATTTGACTATTAATCCTTATTTCCCATATTTTACATTTTTTGTTGTTTTTATTTTCTTTTGCATGGTGTAAGTATAATATCTGCCTAATACATGAAGTCGAGGCAGACCACTGACTCTATTTGACCCAGAGATCCATAAAATATTGAGGAGAATAGCCCAAGATAATGCCAACAACGCGACCAATGCAGCTCTAAAAAGGAATGAGAATAAAAATGTTGATCATGAGAACTTACCTCCTTCTGACGACATTGCTCTACAACCTCTGGATTTTAATGCCAATGCCTATCAGTGGAATCAATACAGGCTAATTCCTATTGCTGTGGATGTGACTAGACCTATTCTGTTTCCGCCACTATCATTAAGTACAAAGTTCACAGTCTCGAGTGGGTTACTTCAGATGTTATAGAGTCGTAGGCTTTTTATGGTCTTACCATCGGAGGATCTTTATAGCCATCTGTATAATGTTGCATTCATTTGTAAAAGTGTGATGGGAATACATAATTTATCTATGGATGTTGTGGGACTTTGTGTCTTCCCATTGTCTCTTACTAGCAAAGCTGCATTATGGCTATTTGAGCTCCAGCAGAGTTTGATCATTAGTTTGGCAAATTTATAGAAGGCCATTTTAGAGCAGTACTTCCCTTGATAAAAAAAGCTCAAGTTGAAAGACAAGATCAATAACTTTGAGCAACTTCCTGATGATTCGATTAGTACTACTTGGGTTTGTTCACCAAATGCTTGAGGAGTATTTCAGACCATAAAATAGTTGATGATGCCTTGGTAGAGATCTTCTACTGTTCCCTTGATGAGAATAGTCAGGCTTATGCTGACTCTATCATGAGGGGGCATCTTCTTAGATCAACCATTTGCAAGGATATCGGAATAGATGAAGAGAGTGGTTAAGACTAATCAAGTGTAGGGGTATAAAGATAGCACATTTACTAAAAGTTCATGTGTTGTTAGTGTTGGTTCAGAGCAAGCAAAGATCAATGAAGTAATTATACAAAGAGCTTGCCTGAATTTGCACAGTTGTGGAGGTGAAGATGAAGTAGAACCAGGAACAAGTCAATGTAGTGGTTCATCAACCTTCACATGCACCCTTGTATGATGAGTTTTATTATTACAAGAACACCTATTTTATTGATAACTAGACAGGGGGTTTCTCGACCAATGCCTAAGGATCCAATCAGGACTATTGGCACCAAGGTCAAGGTAACCAAGGTCGAAACTTCAACAAAAATGGAAAACTTTCAAGGTAAATGGCTAAAGAGTCAAGTCATACCTTAGAAACATGAAAGAAATAAAAACTATGGAAGAATGGGATCATAAGGTATTATGAGTACTCAAACTATCTATGTTGCACCACGATACTAAATCAGGCACTACTTGGGAGGCAACCCAAGGTGGGTACCGGTGCTTTGGTGCATAGGTATTATTTTTGACCACTTATACTTTGTTTTGCTTTGATTGTGTGCATTGGCGACAATGCACAGCTTTTTTTATAGGGTGTGGGTAGTTTTAGGCCTTAGTAAAGTCTGATAGCTTGGGTCCATAACTACCTCAATTTTTTATCTTGAGGTTTTTTGCTTATGTTCTTCTTCACCATGGATATTTACTTTTGATTGAACTGACACATTTAGGATATTTAGGTACTAATTGTAGCATATAGTACCAATTCCTATGACATATAGCATGTTTTCTGTGTTTTTGTGAAAAATGATACCCACCAAAATTTTGACTTGTAGTCTAGAGAGCAACCATGCATGTTTAGGTGTGTTGACAATGTTTGTTCTGATGAGTGAGGATGAATTAAGATAAAAAGCATAATTTGAGAGTCTTTTGTTGAGAATGTAGTCAGTACCATGTGAGTATGAGATTTAAATTGCTAAATTTATGTGTTATGTGCTAATTCGGAGCTTGCCCTATTACTCTAAGTTGGACTATAGATTAATTGAATAAGGAAAGGATCTTAGGCCATTATTCTTAAAAGCCCACTTAGCCTAAATGACCACCCCAAAAAAATCCCTTGTTCCTAATGTTTGAGCCTAAAGTGTACCTATTCTTTGTAAATACCTAATTAACCTAGCTTTTGTTAGTTGTAAAATCCTAAAATTGGCCTAAGAAATTCCTTAAACATTGTGCACCTTGGCTGAGGAAAAAAGCCTAAGCTGAGGGTCGCTACCAAAAATGGCTCTGGTTCTAAAGATGGATATTGTGTACTCAACTCTGACCAAAAGCCTAAGTTGAGGGTGGCTAGTGTAAGGGTGAGACACAAATAAAAGGGGAAATTTAGTGATATAGAGAAAAAGGAAAAAATATGTATTAGGTGCAAGAAAAATAAGTGATGCCTTAGTTGTGAGTTACAACGAAAAATGACATGTAAAAATCAAGGAAAAGAGTTTAAAAATGAAAAGAAAGCACCCAATAATGCTTGAAATAGAAGGAAGGGAAAATGAGATGAAAATAGCAATGTTGGTAGGGAAAAAGTGTAGGAAAATGCAGCGTCAAGGAGTGCCTTTAGTCACTATGCTGGCAAAATACCATACCAAAGCTCCCCGAGCCTATGTTATAAGCCTAGAAAGTCCTAAAGTGATCCTAGTCCAAGTATTTGAAAGTCTTAGTTGTAAGTATAGGATAAATCCTATAGTATTAGACATGATGCATGAATATCTTTAGTGATAGTGAGTGATTTGGTATAGTCCCATGTTTATACATGAAAACATCATTGAGTGTCAGATGTGGGACTTCTTTCTATGAGGGCACATGTGTTGCACTGTTAGTATTAGACTTATTGAATGATTGTGGATTGTTGGTAGTACCTCACTTGTCAAAGTTGTGTTGTAACATTTACTATTTTGTGTTTTTTTGCTAGATAGCTATCTGATCCTATTTTGAAAAGGTGGTATAGGTATCTCTATTTGAGATTGATGTGATATATGCCATTGGATTGAGATTTCTGTGTTATTGTATTACCTATGTAGATTAAGGCCGTCGCTTGAGGACAAACAATAATTTTAAGTTGAGGGTATTGATATGCTATCAAAATACAACACTTTTGATGCTTAAAACTTGGAATTTTGTGTGTTCTCAATGCGATGTTAGTTGGTTTTATGTGTTTTTGTGTTATGTTCGCTAGATTCTAGGGTTGCCCTTGGTTTTGAGAAGAAATACGTTGCTAATTTTTGATACAGTACAAGACCTTTATGGGTCATGAATGGTTTCGTGGACAAATCCAATGAGGGACTGATTTTCTGAAGTTTATTTTATGAACCTACAAATGGGTCGTGAAATGATTTATGAGTCGTAGAACATGGATCATGCTTTGAGGATTAGAGATTGGGATTTATTGAAGATTCATCAAATGGAACCCCCCTACGAGTCATAAAAGGGTTGTTGTTTACTTGAAGTCTAGAATTCCAGCAACACTGTACGAGACCCCAATTATGGTCCGTGGAATGCAAGGCGACCCATAAACCTATCCTATTTTATTTAGGACATGTATTTTAAATATTATAAATAAGTCTTTTAGGTTATTTTTCAGAAGTTTTCACATAGTACATAAAAAACTATGTAATTAAAGAGAGAAAATTGTGAGATTACATTGGAGTGTTTTGAGAACACCTGTACTTTGATTTCATCTTTAATCTTGTGATTCACTTTAAAGTTGGATTTTCTTGTTCTTAATTCAATGTGTAAGTGCTCTATAATGTTATTTCAATTCATAAGTCTTGCATTTACATAAAGTATGAGTCGCTAAATCCACAACTAGGGTTATGGGACCATGAAGA
>JAOTQJ010182248.1:0-22968 GCA_025642045.1 Solanum sejunctum | reverse complement strand
AAAATGCAAGATAAAGTGTGTTCTTTAATCATTGATAGTGGAAGTTGCACTAATGTGGTGAGTAGTTATTTGGTGGACCATATAGGAATTCCACCAGTCAAGCAGAATTTAAATAGATACCTTGTCAAGGAGAATTTAAATTCCAACAGAACCGAAACGGAGACCTTGTCGACCCGCATTTATGTATATGTATAAATGGATATATATTTGCATTGTTGTCTGGATTGCTCCTGCATTTTTCTTTGCAGGTGCAGTTAGTTAATAAAAAAGAGGAAACTCTACCGAAATTTCGATAGGTTTCCAGGTCGGTTTCATTGGGAATTTACGGTTAGCATGTGTCTAGGTGTCCCTATCGGACACTAGTCACAACTCTAGGGTGGGGCGTGACACTCTAAAATCGGGCTTAGGCCCTTTTCCCTCTAATTTCAACCCCCTGAATAAGAATAGGAAGTCGAATTTTTGATATAACATAAGGATTTTTAGATACATGGAATTAAAAATTCTGGGCATTTCGAGGTACATTTTCGAGCACTTTTTGGAGTCGTTTCAATATCTCTCCCTTGGGAACATTCATCCCTGAATGTAAAAGAGATGTATAATATAAGAATGATCATAAACAAATCAGGCCAAACAAGAATGCAATATTACCTTTAAAACACCATTTTCAAAATCTTAACATAAATGTAAAATCATCACAAATTTTCCAACTTAAACATGAATGCATATGAATGACATGGGGATGAAACATAAAGACTTGGGATCATAGAAATGGACTTGATATGTTATTATAAGATTGAATAAAATGAAAAAAGTACAAATATTGCTTCACCCATGCTCGCATCGGCTCCCCGAGACGCAAAAATGAATAGACGACTCCATCAAAAAGGCATTAACGAACACCACATAAATATTAGTCAACTTCTTCAGTCATCCATAAACACCTTTGCTAGGATCTTCTGCTAAGTCAACCTATCCTCTACATCACCCATCATCTCAAAGGGTTCTATAGCACTAGAGCCACCAACACATCTCCTCAACCTAGAAACATGAAGAATCAAACAGGCCATAATCATATCCCTAGCCAAATCCCATCCATATGCAACCTTACCAAATTTCTCTATACTCTAAAAGGACTCACAACCATAACTCATATGTCAACCTTAACCACACCTATTCCTCTTGCTTCTATAAACCACCATCTCCTCCTTGGGAGATAACCTCTACTCTACCATCTTTACACCCAAAACTTCTAACTCTAATAAGGCGGAATCAAGGCCTTGCTTAAACTAGACCTCCTCAACCAAGGAATATTTGTAATCACAAATAACACTATACTACCACTCTCAACTTCCCTCAACCTAACTTCCAATCTAACCAACTGATGGACCCCACTAATCTCCTTTTAGCCATCATTAAAAACACATGCTAGGCTGTGTAGAGAACTGACCGCAGCATTGGCGATACAGGGGAAAAATAATGCACACTCATTCCTAATCCTTAAAGAATTCTAACCACCTTCTTGCTACCTATAATGCACATCTATCATATTTAGCAAACAACCTCTCATCCTCCAAGACTTGCAACACTACCCCCAAGTGATTCACAAGCTATAAACAAATCAATACCTCATCACTGAAACCACCACAACATATCAAGGTATGTTTTTAAGACCATATTCTAGGAACCCACAAACATAGCTAATGAATAAATAAACCAAATAACTCCACCAATACTATTAATGCTGACTTCGGGACAAAGCTCAAAACAAAGATCAACCTTAGTGAAGTGACTAACCCATTGTAATTGTCCAAATAGATCAACCATCCTCAACCATTATATTACAACCTTACGAGTTCTACAGTCATTGGAAACATGCTATGCAAGTAGCCAAACCACTCCAAGACCCCCAATCCATCAAGCTAAGTTCATCCAAGATTACAAGACAAGACTTCTATGTAGTAAGAACATGGGGCAACCCTTAGAGATCAATTAAACCTTAAGACAAGAATGGACCTACCACTTTTGTTACCATTTGACAACCTCCACTCAAAGACGGGTTCATTAGGGAATCAGAATCTAACTCTACGGGTCTAACCACCAAAGGTGGCACAATATACATGAAACTATTCCATTCCAAGTACAACATCAAAATCCACCGCATCAAATCCAACAAGCCATAAGGCAAGACCTAATGCAATATGAACGTGGAACAATACCTATGGACTTTCTAGCAACAATATACCCAACCAAGAGGTAATCACCAAAGGTTCACATAACAACTCGGGGCACATAAGAAGTCCACTAGCAACCAAAAGAATAAAGAAAGAGACAATGCCACATCGGCCCCACAATGCACATATATCTAAGTCAAGGAAACTTCAACATACTAGTAGTAACATTAGGTGCCCCATCTACCTCTTGCCTCCTTTGAAGAGCATAGAACTAATTGCATCTTGGAGAACCCCCTTGATCAACTTCACCACCCTAACCCTTGTTGCTCTTACAGGATAATCATTCATCTGATGACTCATCTCCCTACATCTATAATAAGCATCGGTACCTCTGAAGCATGGGCTATCATGGCATCTTCCACACATTGGCGTCTAGCATAAGGCACTATAACCCTTCTTTCCTTGGGACTTTAGAACTTCCCTTCAAAATAGGCCCTCTTGGATTCCTTACCCCTCTTCTTTCTCATCTTTTCTTTCTCCAATTGTTCAGCATATATTATCAATCGGGAAAAATCCATGTCACCAATCAACATAGCAGATCGGTATTTCTCACTTTCCAAGTCGAAGAAACCCATCATAAATTTATTCATCTTAGTCTTTGCATCATACACCAATTGAGGATCATAGTTTGAAAGTTAGGTGAATTTGAGGACATACTCCCTCACACTCATAGTACCTTATTTCAAGTTCTTAAACTCCATCAATTTAGCTTCTCTAAGCTCAAGTGGAAAGAATACATTAAGAAAGGTAACTTTGAACTCCTCCCATAGAACTACATTACCATTTGCATTCTCCCCCTTTCATTGATCATACTATATTTAGGCTAACCCTTTAAGTCGATACACTGCCAACTCTACGTTTTCATTCAGTTCAACACCCATGATAGTCAAAATCTTGTAGACCTCATCAATGAATTCTTATGGATCCTTATCTACCTTTGACCCATGAAACACTAAAGGATTCATATTCATCAAGTCCCTTAACCTACCTCCTAGGGTAGTATCACAAGGGGCTTGGGCCCCTTGGTTGACTTGTTTGTTCATAATTTAGGCAAGTATAGTGAGGGAATGCTTAAACTCACTATTAGTAGGTTGCTCTAGGGAGTTTGGTCCCTTCTTCCTTAAGTGTTGGACATGATCTAGCATAGAAAAGAACACTAATTAGGGGGGTAAACTTACTCCAACTCTATAGCATGACTTAGAACATAAAGAAGGAAAACTTTTTCTAAAACATCTCATAGCCTCCTACTTACTGTTGTGGTGCATAACATAACTATAAATAAGACTCTAATTGACGTGGTGTGTTGGACTCCAAGCATCTATCAACCTAGTGCTCTGTTACCATCTTTGTCACAATCCAAGCCTAGGTCCTAGACGTGACTGATAAATGAGGAACCAACAGGAACCCCAAACAAGCCTCATATCATATCATCAAACATCCTTGGACATGACAGCAAGATAGTTCATCATAAGAAACATAAACAAGGGGAAACTGGGAACTATGGGAGAGATACTCATTTAAATAACTTGAATAACATAAGTAATTCAAAGCTCAAGAATAATGCATATTTGTCTAATAATACCTCTAACATAGAACTTAGCGGGGGCCAGGACAAGCAACTAGGCTTACTCTCATAGTCAAAGTATAGCAAAAAGGAAAGATAGTCTTCAATACATAGCATAAGAACATAGATATTAGCCTCGGACATGAGTACACACCAACTAGCTTGAATGGAAGCCACGAGCCACGTGGTGGATGATGATGACTAAATAGAGCTCTGGTTCCTACATGGTAACATCATATAGGCATAGAGTATGCAGTAGTACATTTGAATGTACTAAGTATATAGAATACAATACAACAATAGATAAGCAACATAATTGAAATGCAAAAACATAGACAGTGGATAACATACATATGATAGGTACGAATGATGCTTGAAGTAAAATCAGGCTTATATAAATCATAGTACCTAAGTAGAAGGAGACCATCATCATAGACCAAGTAACTATTGCTTAGAGTCCAAGGTTTGGCACCCCCTTGATGGGTAATCAAGGTATATACCCCTTAATCGTTAGACGAAGATCACACACTTCATCAAGGTTGCCAAGGTATCAACCCATCAACAATGGTTTATGGACATCCCAACCTCCATTTAGGTAGCCAAGGCAATAACCCCTCATTTGTTAGTGGATATCCCACCCTCCATTTAGGTGGCTTAGATATCAAACGCTTGTCGGTTCATGGACATCGCACCCTCCAATTAGGTGGTGAAGGTATTAACCCCTTACCAGTTAATGGGCATCACACCCTCCAATTAGGTTTGTCAAGGTTTCAACCCCTCAACAATGGTTGATGGGCATTACACCCTCCACCACCATAGTCAAGGTGTAGCACCCCCTCAACAAGGCATGGTCATTATATAATAACATAGATACTTCTCATAAATATAACTCATCTAATGATTCATTTTAACATCACAAAGTCATTTAACTCATAAGACATGCTTTGGACCTTCAAATCCTTAAGAAACCACATTCGAACATTTTATCAAATAATTGAAGGGTGTGTAATGCTAGTACAAAATTATGAAATATAGAGATAAAATCATGTAAGAAAATCCATTGTAAAACCATCAATAAAGATCTTGCAACACCCTCTAACAATAAACATCGAAACTCCTCATCAATTCTTATAATATATCCAAGCTTTATAGCTCATAACATAGCAAAATAGTCACAACTTTCCATAGCTTTAACATAGTGTGCAGTGAATTTCATTATATGCAAGACCAACTTATAAATCAACTTTATATCATGCAATTTGAGTGAAAGGAGACTTGGGTACCATGGGTGAAAGGAACCCATAAATGAAACCCACATCCTTAGCTTGGAGATGAACTTGCTGAAGATTGGAGGTGAGATTTGAAGCATGAAGAAGAACCTTGAAGGAAAACCTTAGCTTAGGATGAGGATTTAAGACTTAAATTTAGGAGTGAAAATACAGCTAAGTGTTTAAGTGATTATTGAGGAATGTTTAGAATGATATGGGGGTGAAACAAGATTATGTATAGGTAAAAACATGTTTGGGAACACTTAGGCCCAATACCCAAAAGTCTTGGATCGTATAGAAAAATAACTAGGCAAAAACTACATAGGTCTGCGATGTGGACCTGTCACAAAGACTGAATCAACACATGTCTGCAATAGAGGCATAACACGGTACCATTGTGGATAGAATATGGAAATTATAATTTGATTGCTCTAAAATAAGAGTTAGACCCTTCTCCCTCTATATTTGATCCCCTGGACAAGAATACAAATTTAAATTTTTGATATCACACAAGAAATTTGAGAGATATGGAATTTAAAATTTCCAGCATTCTGAGGCACATTTCAGGTACTTTTTGGGGTCTTTTCATTTGTATTGCACTGGGTCTTGCCTTGTGACTTATTGGGTTTAGTGTTATATATTTTATTCAATGCTTGGGATATGTTAGTTACATTAGTGTTGTGTCTCCATTGAATGTAGGTCCTGTAGAGTTAAATTTCGATTCCCTATTAAATTCGTCTTTAAGTGGGGGCTTTTAAAGTGGTTTCAAAGAGGTAGGTCCATTTCTTATGCCATGGTATGGTTGATCTCTAAGGGTTGCATTCTTTGTCTTATGGGTGTTAAGAGCGTTGAACCTAAGTTATCTTTATTTGAATTATTTTGGGTGGTAGATGAACTCCTGAATGTCCTTCCTGATAATGTAGATTTAGGGAAGTATAGTTTTGTTTGACTAGTGCATCAATTATTTCTACAAGTCTTATGAATATCAGACCCTACCTTATTATGTTTACGATAGCTTGGGTGATTATAGGTTGGTTTGCCCTAGGAAGTAAGGGGATGCATGTAAATCATTTGAGGGTAGTATTACAAGGTTTAGGGGAGAAAGTTGTATGCTAAGAAGGAGAGATATGAATTTGGTTTCAAGAGGTTGCCTTCCTAGGTCATGTGATGCTGGGTAATGATATTAGGGTGGACTATAGTAAGACAAAGGTGATTAGAGATTGGCCTAGACCCTTAAACTCATTATATATTAGGAGCTTCTTGGGTTTAGCGGGTTATTACCAGAGGTTGTGAGTAAGTTTCTTTCTATTGCTTCTCATATGATTTAGTTGACCCTAAGTAGGCGCGTTTTAGTGGATTGATGAGTGTGAATAGAGTTTCTAAAACCTTTAAGATTAAGCTTTTATCTTCTCCTATCTGGGCTCTACCGGGAAGATTAGGAGGGGGTTGTTGAGTAATATGATGCTTCGAAGAATTGCTTTGGGTTGGAGGCCTTGGCGTGGTTTGGCTACTTGAATATCATGCTTCCAATAAGTTTAGGGCCCACAAGACTGTAATATGATGATTAGGGATGGATGATCCATTTGGTCAACTATAATAGGCATGACATTTCTTTAAGATTGATTTTGGTTCAGGATTGTCTCCAAGTGAGGATGACGGTAGGTGATATTCCTAAGTGTCTTTTCAAACTAGGAATGAGCATTTATGTAATGTTGGAGTTGTTTGGTTGACCTATGCACTGGCTATGTATATGGGTTTCATGAATAGGGTCTTAAATTCCTACCTTGGCATATTTAAGATGACCTCTAGTGGTGGATCATTGAATTATGTAGAGCTTGTGAACCATTCGGGGTAGTACTGCAAGTCTTGGGGGATGAGTTATTGCTTGCTAAATATGATAGGTGTGATTCAAGGGTAACAAGAAGGTGGTTAAAACTTCTTGAGGACTGTGATATGAGTGCGCATTGTTTTCCCCAATAAGGCTAAGGTTATGATCAGTGCTCTAAGTAGAGTGCCTATGGGTAGCCTAGCATATGTTGATGGTGGCAATAAATCCTTAGCTAGGGAAGTGCATTGGTTGACTAGATTGGGGGTTAGGTTAGAAGAGGTGGGAAATAGTGGTGTTATTGTTGTTGATGATTCTAAATCTTCATTGGTTAATAAGGTAAGAGCAAAGCATCTTGACCCCTCCTTGTTATAATTGAAGACCTTGGTGAAAGAGGGCAAGGTGGAGGTTTTCTCCCAAGGTGGAGATGGTGCCCTTAGGTACCAAGGTAGGTTGAGTGTGTCTTGTGTTGATGGCTTATGAGAAAGGATACTTGATGAAACTCACAGTTCTTATTATTCTATTTACCCCAATTCTATCGAATGTATAGAGACTTGTGGGATACATATTGGTGGGGAGGCATGATGAAAGACATTGTAAAATTTTTGTCTGCTAGTTTCCAATAAGTCAAAGCCGAACATCAAAGACTAGATGGCCTAACCCAAGACATAGAGGTTCCTACTTGGAAGTGGGAAGAGGTTAATATGGACTTTGTGGTTGGGATGATCATTTTCCATTAACTAAGTTTTCCTATAACAATAGCTATCATTTGAACATCGATATGGCTCCTTTTGAGTCTCTTTATGGTAGACATTATAGATTATCGGTTAGGTGGTTTGAAGTTAGATAGGTAGCTACAATGGGATACGATCTAGTTATAAAGGCTCATGAGAAGGTTAGGATGATTAGGGAAGGGCTGAAGACGGCCCAAAGTTGTCAAAAGTCCTATGTTGAAAAGACGAGAAAGGATCTTGAATTTAAAGTTACTCATTATGGTTTTTTGAAGCTTTCACTCATAAGAAGTATGGTTTGAACCCTGTAAGGAGGGAATTGAGTTCATGGCTGAGAGTATTCATAGGGGGTCTCGGAATATTAGTGAGGTTGCATTCAAATGGGAAGTGCTTTGGGACAATGATATCGTTCGTTCGGTTCTTCATATTTTTAGGATTGAGGAGGTGTCTCGGTGATTTGAGTGTCATAAGACTCTTGAGGTGATGGACGTTGTGGAGGATGGGTTAACTTATGAGGAGGTACGTTCGAGAAGTTCAATGCATATGAGTAAAGGTTGAATGATAAGGATGTTATGCTCCTCATGGCCCTTCGGAAGAGTCGTCAAGATTATAGTTTCTATTAGGGAGCCAAAGTGGGCATGGAAAAGTTATATCCATACCTCTTTCATTCTATTCAAGCTTATGATAACATTTCAAGTCCCTTTTCATGATATCAAGCCTTATGTTTTAGTCCCTATGTCATTTTTTCATGCATTCACGCTTATGTTAACAAGTTCATGAAGATTCTTGAGAGTTACGTTGAGATTTTAAAAATGGTGTTTTAAAGTTTATTGTTGCATTCTTATTGGGGCTGACCTCTTTATTATTACTCTTCTCTTGTACATTTCTTTGACATTGGGGGATGAATATTTCTGAGCAGGAGATGTTGAAATGAGCCCCAAAAGTGCCTGAAAAATGAGCCTCAAAAATGCCCGGAATCATAATCTTAATATATCTCAAAATTCGTATATGATATTAAAAATTCGACTTCATATTCTTGTTCAGGGGGTCAAATTGAATGGAGAATAGGTCTAACACTGATTTTAGAGCAACTATATCAAAATTAAAAAACCCCAAATTTGCAAATTCAAGTGACCTGGCGCGTTCTTGGTGCTACACACCACAATATGCTTCTGTTCAGTTTTTTTTAGGCCTGTCCAAGGCTTTTGAATCTTGGGCCTAAGCCTTCTCACACGGGAAAATACCTATACTTAGCCTTATTTCACCCTCATATCATCCAAGACATTCCCAAATACTCTCTCAAACATTTAGACAATATTTGCTCTCATAAATTCATGTCTCAAAACTCATCTGGATCTAAGGATTTTCTCTCAAGCTTCAAGTCTCCATGTATAATCTACATCAAGTTAATCTTCAAAGCTAAGGTATATGGGTTTCTTTCATAGGTTCCTTTCAACCATGATACCCAGCTCCCTTTTACTCTAAATTGCATAATTTAAAGTTGATTTACCTATGGGTCTTATTTATTATGAAATTCACTGCACACTATGTTGGGGTTTATGAAATTGTGACTTTTTCGTTATGTTTTGGGCTATGAATCAAAGATCTATTATAAGATTTGATGAAGGGTTTCAATGTATATTGGTTTAAGGTGTTACCCGGTGTCCATTGATGGTTTTACATTGGATTTTCTAGCATGATAACACTTTTGGATTGCATGATTTTACACTTGCACGACACACGTACCAAGTGTTTGATAAAATGTCCAGTTATGATTTCTTGAGGAATTAAAGGTCCAATGCATGTCTTATGAAATAAATGACTTTATGATGATGAAATTAATATATGTCTACGATAAAATCGCGTCACTCGGGAGGTGGCAGGCCTGTGCAACCTTGTTGAGGTTTTGTACTCCCTCAACCTTGTTGGGGGTTTTGTACTCCATCAACCTCTTGAAGGGGTTTGTACCTCATGCGTCTCTCCAAGGAGGCGAAAGGCCTTGGATTGCACTATAATGGTCACACCTTACACTAGTATTATGTTCTATAAAAGGATCGATTTACTTCAACTATTACTTAACATGTCATATTATTAGTATTTTATTCATTGCTTATGATTATGCATTTTGCCTATGATGGCTATCTCTTTTTGCATTGCATCCTACATACTTAGTGCATTTAAACATACTAATGCATACTTTATGCATATATGATATCGCCATGTGGGAGCTAGAGCTCCTATTGATTCTCCTCGTGGCTAGACAGATTATTCAAGTTAGCTTATGGTGAGTCCTCAAGTCGAGGGACAATATCTATATGCTCTCAAGCTTATATTTAGATTATGTCTTGTATGTTTGGATTACCTATTCTCATTATTATGAGGGTGAGCTAGTTGCTTGTCTTGGCACCCACTAAGTATCTAAAGTTTAGAGGTGTTGTTGGACACGATATGTATTATCCTATGAGCTTTGACTCTCTTTTGACTCTTATTGGTATGATATGAATGATATCCCCTGGACCTGGTTATCCCTATTTCTACTTCTATGTTGCTATTTTATTGCTTCTGTAACCAAGGGTGTGTAGTGATGGGCTAAGAGGCTTTCTTAGGGTGCCATCGGGTTCCTCTTATGCTATGTCATGTTCTAGGACCTAGGTTTGGGTCGTGACACTTCTCTAGGAGAAGAATCAATAAAAGGGGATGAAGACCAGGAAGATCATCTTGATGATTATGTATAGACTCTTGTGACTCATTGTAGACATCGTAAAGCAAGCTTGTATAAGGAATCAAAAAGAAATACATTTGGGTAAAGATGGTAAGAATGCCCTAAATAAAAAAGTTGATTGTGCGCTCGAAGGAGGAGGAAATAGGGGTCTATCCCTGCCAAGAGTTGTGTTTACTGATTATGTTTGGAGAATATCTGGCAAGCTGGTTTCATATTAACTCCTCATGAGATGGCGCAAAAGTTCTATATTGTAATTAGATGAGAAGGAAGCAAACAAATGTAACTTTATCATATCCATCACCTAAAGACCTTTTGAAGTCATCTCCCGAGGTTAAAGATGTATGCATGGCAAATTTACATTCTCCAATAATGATCTTTTACTTGGTGACACACCTCTTAATCGCCCTTTATTCGAGTTTGATTTTATGCATGAGCAAAGATGTCACACCCGAGATCCCATTAAGGCGAATTGGCATCTATTACCGACAAGGCGCAGTAGAATCAACCTGTAATCATACACTCTCTATGGACATTATACGGGGGTTCCCATATTCAATATGATTTTAAGAAAGTAGACAGTAATAACAAGTGAAAAAGAAATGCATATGACTAGGTCATACAGCCATGATATCTAAAGTACGAGACATGATGACACTTTATTTTACATAGTCTACAAAGCCTCTAGATAAGAAAAAGTATCTCATAAGGGTTGATACAATACTATAATATAATCTCTAGACACACAAAGCCCCGACAAAACCAAAGTCCAGTAATAGCAGCTGGATATCTTGTACTCCTACCGGGGAGATCTACTAAGTCCTGTACCTGCAGCATGAAATGCAAGTCTCTTGTAAGGGATGCCATTATGAGATAGTATACTAAATATGTAAGACAGGAAGTACTATATATGAAATAAGAACTCAAATGAAATCATGTATTGGTGTAACGATAAGAGACAACCTTTTAGTCATATTGTAGAGTCATATACTTTATGTACTTTTTGTTACTTTACCTTTCTTTACTTTATAATCTTTGCATAGTATATAGTACAAATGACCAGCTGTTCAGCGGTAAACCAATATCAATATCGAACTATTATAGGCTTTCCTTTCAGCCCTGAGATACCGCCATAATATGTAATCGACCCATGCTAGAGGATTCTTCCACCCCTAGGATACAACCCACTAATAAGCAACTTTATACCTTTTATTTACTTTTTAGATGATTTATTTGGTGGTCATAATACTTTGAGCTATGTGACTATAGATATAACATGTGATATGTAAACAATCATGCAATACAATACCATAATGAAACGATTAGGTTACACAACTAAGGAAATACATAGGGGATGAAAAAACACATTGATTTTATTTAGGAAAAAAGGAACTAATATATCTTGGTATCCAAAGTATGTATACAAATTTGACAATGGCTATGTTTGGGAGCATATAAACATGTTAAAAAGTGAACACACAGTTATTAGTTATGTCGGATTTGTAAGTGCCTCTATGTGCCATAAAAGAATCTAGGTTCATGCCAAATAATAGGAAATCAAGTAGCCATATATACCTTGTTGCATGACCTCGTTATTACATAAAAGTAACCTCCTTTGCCCCCAAAATATTTATATACAATAGAGTAGGTGACAAAACTAGTAGCAGTAGCTAATAAACACGTCTTGGTAGTCCAATCTCATAAAAAATAACACTCGGGCAGAAAGTTTATAATTATCAACCCAAGAGTATTCTTTCAACCTTTCCACCTCTAGTCGTATTTTCTAATATGCATTCTCATATAAATGTCATATCTATCTTGTCTTAGTCCCATACTAGGCTTACAATAGCTCATAAATTACAACACATAACAACCCTCTACAACACATAAGTAGGCAACATAACATTACGTCTTTTCGCTACATTTCAACTTTAACAACCCCAAACTTGTTCCAGCTTTAACCAAACTATTTTCAACATATTTACTCATAGAATAGTCCTAAAACAGTGTAAAAATATTCCTAAAGTAGATGGAGATGTCAGACAACTATTTCCAATTACTAACCCACAAGATCCTACTAAGTGCACAATTAAGATAACATACAAAAACTCATTTTTTAGGAAAACAACAATGTTGCAGCAACTGTGTTACATCATTACTGAACTAAACCTTATTAAACATATCAACTTACCTTCATAATCCAGCCAGCCAAGGAGATAAAAGCCTATTAATAAACAAGGAAAGTGTACATTAATTTTTAGAACACATGCTGTGCAAAATTCCAACACAAGTATAACCAACTTATTCTATTGTTGTTTATGGAAAAATCATACTAAATACACAAGTATCATTTCTTTCCTAACCTTCAAGGTTGAGGGCTTATTTAGGAACCCTAGTATGATTGTGAGGGATGCTTTGTATGAGTTGAAAGAGAGCAAAAAAGAACTTAGAAATCAGATTTTGTCCAAGTTTAAATAGATTAAATGAGCTGCTTTTAATCTCTTTTAAAGGGACACTCTTGGTCAAATTTCTTCTGTATTTTTAGACTTATTTTATCATGTGAGTAATCTATCTATTTTTCCTTTCACTTGGTCCTTATTGGGTTCCAATTTTATTGACCTTGGCTGCCCACTTTTCCCTTTTCCCTTCAGTTAGTTTGCACCCAAATCATCAAGTGGCTTGTGAATGTACTTGGGTCCTTTTCTATTCATCTTGGGCTAAAAATATTGTCCCTTTATAATGCAAAATAATGAGCTAAAATTACACCATTAACTTGGACTTTATTTATTATCGAACTTGGGCCCTTTTCTATTCATCTTGGGCTGAAAATATTATCCCTTTATAATGCTAAATAATGTGATAAAATTATACCCTTAACTTGGACTTTATTTATTATTGAACTTGGACAGATTCGGTGTTGGGTCTCATCTCCTACTTAGAATTCTAGTCCTCTTCTCCTAGTATCTGCATATGATTTATGACAACTTTAGGCTTTTTCTAGTGGCTATTGTATTACCTAGACTTTTTTAATGACTTGTTGGACTAGATCTGGCCCAAGCAAGGTGGTTTCACTCACTTCGAACCATCCAATTGGCGACCTACATTTTCTTCCATACAAGGCTTCATAAGGTGCCATCTTGATGCTTAAATGGTAGCTATTTTTCATGACCCAACCCTAGGGCCTATATGGGACATGGCAAATAGAAAACCCGAAGGGACCCCAATCAATCCTCTTCACTTGTTATTACACATCATCGGTTGTGAAAGTATATAAAATACATAAAGTAAGATAAAGGGGCAATGGCGATAAGGGAAAGCTTGCTTAAATACATAATGAAGAGGTAAGAATCAAGCTCATAACATAAATACATAACTTGTCCAACAAACACTTCTAGATATATAGATAGAGAAGGGACCAAGACAAAGCTACAGGTCTCACCCTCTTAGTTAATAGAACATAAGAAAGTGTCTCCATACATAGATAATAGGAACACAGACTAAGGTCCCCGACTCACCAACTGGCTTTGAGTAGGACCTATCTAGCCATGTAGAGGAGGAGGATGGTCAACTTGAGTAGCGCTTCTTACATAGTGATATCATGTAGGCAAAGTAACCATTAGTAGTTTGAATGAACTATGTATGTGGGATGCAATGTGACAAGAAATAGACATCATGATCAAAATGCATAGCAATAGGCAATGGGCATATTATAGCAAGATGGCATTATGAACAATGCTAGAGTAACTCATGCTTAAATAACTCATGTTCATAAAAGGTATTATATGTGAAAAATAGACCAGTCTAGATTTCCAAGGTATAAAATCCTTGAGGTTAGTGATGATGCCGTCCCATCATTTAGGTGGTGAAGTACTAACCCTTTACTCGGTTAGTGCTAATGCCGCCCCATCACCTAGGTTGAGAAGTACTAACTCTTCCCTTGATTGGTGATAGTGTCGCACTATCACCTAGGTGGAGAAGTACTAACCCTTCCCTTGGATGATAAGTACTAACCCCCATCTCGATTAGTTATGATGCCGCCCCATCACTAGGTTGAGAAGTACTAACCTTTCCCTCGGTTAATATGTACAAACCCTCATTTCGGTTATCTAGTTTCTTAGACCCCCTGGATTAGCCATGGTCTAATGTAACACTTTTTATAGAATTTATTATGAATATAAGCTAATTTCATCTCATAAAATCAATCATATTATATCTCATGCTATGGACCTTCATTTCTATAAGAAACCTTAGCCGGATAATTTATAAAACACTTGGGGGGTGTAATGGGGGTAAAAGACCATGAAATTTAGAGATGAAATCATGTAATAAAATATGCTGTAAAACCATCAATCAACACCTTGCAATATCCCCAAGATATTAATATCAAGATCACTCATCAAATCCAATATTAGATCAAAAATTTAGAGCTCAAAACATGCTAAAATAACCATACTTTCATGAACTAAAATCACTGTGCAGTAAATTTCTCATCATATAAGACGCATATGTAAAATTAACTTCAAATCATGAAATATTAGTAAAAAATAGGCTTAGGCACCATGAGTGGAAGGACTCAATGGTTCAACACCATATTCCTTAGCTTAGGAGAAGTTCTTAGTGAAGTTTGAAAATGGAGGCTTCAAGCTTGAAGAAAATCCTTAGTTCCAAATAAGGGTTTTGAGTCTTGAATTTTGGAGTAAAAATATGACTATGTGTTTAGGGGAGTATCAGGAAATGTTTAGAATGATATAAGGGTGAAATTTGACTAAGTATAGTTAAAAATATACTTGGAAAAACTTTGGCCCAAGACTTAGAATAATTGGACCGCACAAGAAAAACACTACAAGGAAAATACAGCTCTTTGTATCGTAAAAAGGACATGGAGAAGGAATTACACATGAGTGCACCCTTGGCCTGTCATGGAGGCAACGTGGAAACCTCACTAGAATTTGCAGTTTAAAAAATTGAAATTACTATTCATTCGCTATTAAATCGGGGTTAGACCCCTTCTCATCTAATTTTGATGCCCTAATAACAAATATGAAGTCGGATTTTCAAAATAATGAACAACATTTAATATATATGAAAATTAAAACTCTAGGTATTCCGAGGCACGTTTTGGGGCACTTTTGGGGTTATTACACTATATTATAGGCAAATTCAATAACTGAAAAATGGTCCACCCAACTACCCTTGAAGTCTAAGGCACAAGCCCATAACGTATCTTTAAGTGTTTGAATGGTACATTCTGCTTGACCATCTATTTCAGGGTGGAAATTGGAAGGACTTCCAAAACTTTGAAGTGAATTGTTCTCCCCGATCAGATATAATAGAGATTAGGACCCATGTAGCCTAACTATCTCTTTGAGATATAACTTTTCATATTGTTCAGTTATATAATCAATCTTAACTGGCAAGAAGTGTGCTGACTGTGTGAGTCTATCAACTATTGTCAGTATGGGGTCAAACTTTTGAAAGGAGTAAGCCAACCTGGTAACAAAATCCATATTGATCATATCCCACTTCCACGTTGGATGCTCTATACAGTGCATATAACCTCCTGGCTTTTGGTACTCTACTTTTTCTTGTTGGCAATTTAGACATTGAGCCATAAATTTTGTAAGGCTCTTTTTCATGTCTCCCTATAAAAATATTCCCTTCAGTTCATGATACATCTTAGTTGATCCTGGATGGATGGAATATCTTATACGATGGGCTTCTTATATTATCCTCTTTCTTAGTCCATTAATATCAGGAACAAATTATCTATTTTGGCAATAAAGTACTCTATTTTGTGTAAGTTCAAAGCCCATCATTGTACCCTAACTCACCTTTTGCTTAAGTTGTCATAAAACATGAACCTAGAACTATTTTTCTTTCACGTTCATTATCAATGAAGACTCTATAACATTATCCACGACACCCCTTCCTTTAGAGTTTTAAGGAGGTGAACTCCAAAAATGGCTAGTTAACGTATATCCTTAGCCACTCCTTGACTTACCATGATTTGATCACTCATATTAATGATTACCTTACGACTTACAGCATCGACTACCATATTTGCTTTCCCTGGATAGTATAGTATATCAACATCATAATACTTTATTAGATCTAGCTATCTCCGTTGTCTTAAATTTAGGTCTTTCTGCTTCAAGATGTATTGTAGACCCTTATGATCAATATATATGTCAACGTGAACCCTATACAAATACTGGCGCCATATATTCAAAGCAAACACAACCGCTACTAGCTCAAAGTCATGTGTATGGTAATTTTCCTCATGCTTTCCTAGTTGTCTCAAGGAATAATCAATTACCCTACCATATTTTGTCAGTATGCATCCTAAGACAAATCCTAAAGCATCATAATAAAGCGGGTACCCTTCTTTGCCTTTTGGAAGCACTAGTAGGGGAGCAAAAGTTAGCCTGCTTTTCAACTCTTGGAAGTTTCTTTCACATGCATCATTCTATTAGAACTTAGTCTCTTTATGTGTCAACTTTGTTAGAGGTGCAAAAATAGAAGAAAAACCTTCAACAAACCTTTTATAATAACCTGCCAACCCTAAGAAGCTTTAAACTTTTGTAAGTGTTGTTGGCCTTGGCCAATCATTCATGGCCTCTATCTTTTATGAATCAACCTTTATTCCTTTATTAGACAGAATATGACCCAAGAATTCCACTGATTTTAACCAAAATTCACATTTAGAAAACTTAGCATATAACTGCTAAGCAAGATGAACTTATGATACTTGTCGTAAGTGATTTGCATGGTCCATTTCTGATCTTTAATATACCAAAATATCATCTATAAATACTCTCATGAATACATCTAAGAATGACATAAATACCTTTTTTATTAAATCCATAAAAACTACTGGTCCATTTGTTAGCCCAAATGACATAACAAGAAATTCAAAGTGACCATAGCATGTCCTGAAAGTTGTCTTGGTTATATCTTTCTCTTTCACCCTCACTTGGTGATAATCTGATCTCAAATCAATTTTTGAAAAGTATTTGGCACCCTGTAACTGATCAAATAAATCATTAATCCTAGTGAGGGGATATTTGTTCTTAAATGTCACCCTATTCAATTGTCGGTACTTGATACACATTCTCAAAGTGCCATCCTTTTTACGTACAAATAACACTGGTGCACCCCAAGGGGACAAATTAGGCCTGATGAAACCCTTCTCTAATAATTCTTTTAACTGCTCCTTTAATTCACATTATTCTACTAGGGCCATTCTATATGGAGGGATAAAAATAGGTTGTGTGCCTAGAAGTAAGTCAATACAAAAATCTACTTCTCATTCTAGAGGTAAACCTAGAAGCTCTTCAGGAAACACATCAACAAATTCATTTACTATAGGAACATATTGAAAAGTTAGTGATTCCACCTTGATATACCTCACTCTAATTAGATGATACATATATCCTTTGGATATCATCTTTCTTGCCTTAAAATAAGACATAAACTTACCCTTCGGTGCCCTAACATTACCTTTCCCTTCAAGAACTGCCTAATTTGGAATATGGAAGTACACTATCTTAGTTCGGTAATCGATGGTGGCATAGCAAGAAGCTAACAAACCTATACCCATTATAACATCAAATTCCACCATTTCTGGCTTAATAAGATCAGCCAATCTATCATGGTCACAAATAGTTCTATATAGTTATAATAAAACCTTTTAGCTTAGTAGATTCACAGGCTGGTGTAGACATCTCAAATGGCTTGTTCAATAATTTAAGTTTTCTCTTAAGCTTCCCAGCAACTAGTGGAGTGATGTATGATAGTGTAGAACTAGAGTCAATCAATGCATATACATTATGTTAAAAGATGGACAATGAACTTGTAACCACATCAGGTGATGCTTCAAAATTTTGCCAACTCCCTAGAGCATAAATGCAATTCTGGACTCTGCTAAAGCTAGTTGCCCCTCTAACACCTCTACCATGACCTATTGCTTCTTGCTGACCCCTACCTAAAGGACAAACTAATAATGATGATGCAATAGCTGACCTATTAGGTTGTGTTATATCACTCATGCATCTCCTCGGGCAATCTCTCATCATATGACCTGGCACACCACACTAATAACAAATATTTGTCCTACATGTCATGTACCTAAATGACTCATCACACATTGTTTGCAAGGCTTCCTAGGAGGCATTTGTTGGCTTGCCAAATATCCTCTTGTCCGTGAACCATGGCCTTTACTTCATTGACCAAAATGATTACTTCTAGACCCTTGAAGTTGTGGTGGAGTACTAGTTACAGAGTAGGATGATGATGTCCTATTTGGTCTATTAGAAAACCGAGGCCTAAACTCACATTATGATGGTGTAAACTACCTTGTAGATTTGGCCCTCTTGGACTGCTCCCGTTCTAACTTTTGTGTCCTTCTTTATTGCCTTTGATCCTCCAAGTTTTATGCAAAAGCTTGCATCCTTCCTATATCTGTCTTTATTCAAAGACTCAGTGGTATAGTCTATAACTGGATACGAATCTAACGTATCCACATGCCAAGGAACTCTATCTGCCATAGTTTCAACTACATTAGGAGCATACTTGGCCAAGGAATTATATTGAAGGCTATATTCCCTCATGCTCATATTCACTTGGTGGAGATTTAGGAACTAATCTGCCCAGGCCTCTAATGGCAAGTAATGGTGAAGAAATACCTCTTTGAACTCCTTCCAGGTAGTTAGAGGTATATTTGTACCTTTAGATTGCTTCAAAGCTTCATAGCATAATATAGCCATACCCTTCAATCTATATGTTGCTAGCTCAATGACTTCTATATCACTCATATGCATAACATCCAAAGAGTATTGGATCAGGTCGATGAAGTCTTTTCGATCTTTATTAGGATCTGACCTAGTGAAGGATTAAGGGTCCGAATTAAGAAAGTCATGTATCCTCATGCTAGCTAGCCTATTCATACCACCTATACCTATAACTGGGCCTTCTTCTCTTTGACTTTGGGTTGTAACTATATAGTCAATAGTTAGACCATATATCTCAAATCCTGCATGGTAGCATCGGTAGGTGGTTCTGGGGGACTTTTAATACTTACTGGTTCATCAGGAGCTAGAGGAGTTGGATATGTTTGTGATTGTCTCACCCGACTGGGTACACCAACTATAACTTATAAATATAGTGCACAACATATCGATAAAAAAAAACTCTACTAGACTCACATTGTATACACCCTAGGACGACTCCCTTTTATACCACTTCTGTCACGCTCAAAGTCCCATTAAGATGGAATGACAACCATTACTAACAAGGCTCGGGAGAACCAACCTATAACCATGCACTCTCTATGAACATAATAAGGGGGTTCCTGCATTCATATACTTTTGGGAAAGTAGACAGTTTTAACAAGCCAAAAGGAAATGCATATGACTAGGCCGCTAGAGCTTTGATATCTAAAGTATGAGATATGACCCACTTTACTTTATATAGTCTACAAAGCCTCTAGATAAGAAATAATATTTGATAAGGGTTGGGATAAGCCCCACCTTATGACTAGCTACCCAATACACTAATATAAGCTCTAGACACATAAAGCCCCAAAGCAACCTAGAGCCCAGTAATAGCAGTTGGATATGTTGTACTCCTACTAGGGAGATCTACTAGCTCATGTAACTGCAGCATAAAATATAGGTCCCTCATAAGGGACATTAGTACAAGATAATATACAGAATACATAAGGTAATAAGTATTATATATAAGATAAGAACTCAAATGAAATCATGCACTGGTGCAAGGATAAGAGACCATCATTTACTATATTGTGGAGTCATGTATTTTATGTCCTTTTTGTTACTTAACCTTTCTTTACTTTATAATCTATGCATACTATATGATACGAATGACCAACTGATTAGTGGTAAATAAATATTAGGATTAACCAGTGCTAGGCTTTCCTTTCACCCTTGGGATACCCCCTGTAATATAGGATCGACCCATGCAAGGTGATTCTTCCACCCCTAGGATACCACCCATCAATAAGCAACTTCACTTTATGTTAGATTTACTTTTGAGATGATTCTTTTGGTGTTCATAAGATTTTGAGATGTAGGACTATAGATATAACATTGATATGTAAACAATCATGCAAGACAATACCATAATGAAAAGAGCAGGTTACAGAACTAAGGAAATACGTTGGGGATGAAAAAATGTATGGACTTTATGTAACAAAATAAGAACTCATGTATCTTTATATCCAAAGTATGTATACAAATTTGACAATGGCTATGTATGCGAGCATATGAACAAGTTAAAGAGTGGAGACAAGGTTATTAATTATGTTAGATTTGTAAGTACCACTCTGTGTGTCACACCCCAAGTCCTGTTAGGGCGGACTAGCACCCATTTTAAATAAGGCCTAGTAGAAACAACCTATATCTATATGCTTTCTATACATATTATAAGGTTTCCTACCTTCAGCGTGCCTCTAAGAAAGTAAACAGTAACAACAAGCCAAATGGAAATGCCTATGGTTAGGCCGTTGAGGCCACGGTGTCTAAGGTTTGAGACATGACCACGCATTACTTTACATAGTCTACAAAGTCTCTAGATAATGAAAAGTATCTGACAAGGGTCAGAACAGGCCCCGCCTCGAGTAACTATACAATACAAATATATAAGGTCTAGACACAAACAAAGCCCCGAAGCAACCTGGAGCTTGGTATCAACAACTAGATGTCCTATACTCCTACTGGGGAAATCTACTAGCACCTGTACCTATAGCATGAAATGCAAGTCCTCTATAAGGGACGTTAGGTAAGATAATGTACTGAATATGTAAGACAGGAAATACTATATATGAAGTAACAACTCAAATGAAACTATGCACTGGTGTAAGATAAGAGACCACCTTTAGTTATTCTGTAGGATCATGTACTTTATGTTCTTTTAATCACTTTACCTTTACTGTATAATAATTTGTACACAACATATAATACAAATGACTAGCTATAGGAGTAAAACTATATTGGGATCATTCCTGGCTAGATTCTTCCTTAAACCCTCGGTCTACCACCGGTGATAGGGTCATCCCTGGCTAGGTGATTCTTCAACCACTCAGTCTGCCACCCATCAATAAACTATTTACTTTATGTTTCTATTACCTTTGAAATGATTCTTTTGGTGGTCACAATATTGGAGTTGTAGGACTATAGATGTAAAATGTGATATGTAGATAATCATATAAGACAATATGACAATGAAAAGAGTATGTTACATAAATAATGATATGTGTATGAGATAAAATAACTCATGAACTTTATTTGGTAGATGTATGCAGATTTGAAGGTGACTATATATGGGAGAATATGAATATGTGCAAGAGTGTAGACATAGTTAATAGTTGTGTCGGAGTTGGTAAGCACCTTTTTGTACTAAGGAAGGATCTATGTTTCATGCCAAACAATATGAAATCAAGTATCCTTACATACCTCGTTGTATGACTTTGTTACTACCTTGAGATAACCTTCCTTTCCTCCAAATATTTATCTACAATATAGTAGGTGATAATACTAGCATTAGTAGCCAATATATACATCTTGGCTGCCTAATCACATTAAAAAAAAAAACACGGGCAGTAAGCGGGTATTTATAAACCCGAGCATATTCTTTCAACCTTTACGCCCCTAATCATATTTTTTAATACAAATTCACATGTATATATCATGTGCAGCATGATTTAGTGCCATAAAAATCTTACAATAGCCCACAAAGCACAACACATAACAATTCTACATGACCTACAAATGAACAACATAACGTTACACCCCTTTGCCCCATTTTGTCGTCGACAATTCCAAACTCGTTCCAACTTTAACCAAACTGTTCTCAACACCAGTCTCAAAATAATAAGAAATTAGTCATTAAGGACTTGAGGCAATAGGCTTCCATCTAATAGCCCACAAGTTCATACTAAGAACACAATTGTGATATCATATAAGGACTCATTTTTATGGACTGTAAAAGTGATGAAGCAGCCTGGTTACATTACTACCAAACTTTGTTAAATACATAAGTATTATATCATAATACAGCCAACCAATAAGATAAAAGCCTCTTGAACAACAATTAAAATGTACAACAAGAAAAATGTACAACAATCCTTAGGATACATGTTGTCCAGAATTTCCAGCATATGTATAATTAGCTTGTTTCTTTGGTTTTGACAAACAAACCATACTAGGTGCATAATTAGATTTATTTACCTTTAAACTTAAGGTTTAGATCTTCTTTAATAATCCTTATAAGGTTATAAGGCCTATTTTCCACACGTTCAAAGAGAGCAAAGAATAACCAAGAAAGCAATTTTTTTTGTCCAAGTTGAAATGACTTTAGTGTACTGTATTTATTCCCTTTTTAAAAGCTTTGTTGGCCTACTTACTTTTTTTTTCTTAGGCTTAATATATTATGTTGGTGATGCAGCTTCTAGCTCCTTTAACTTGGGCCTTAAGGGGCTCCAAATTGATGGGCCTTTTTTGCCCATTTTTCAGCTTTCTTCTTAATTAGTTTGAGAGAGCATTACGTTCATGCATAACTTCCATACCAAGGTTAGCACGGTTGATGATATCAGCCCAAGTATTAATTACACGA